>JAJIRX010000974.1:0-59923 GCA_023853785.1 Psilocybe azurescens
GCCGAGTTTTTGTGCTCGGCGACTTATAACTCTAGGATATTGTGAAGATTTGACCTTTCTCGGAGAAGAATGTGCTCCTAATCCACAGAAATGTCGAGCCTGAGAGTTTGATCCAGATGCAGTCAGTTTGGATCAGTTTGGATCTGGTCAACCTCCGTAGGCTTTGGGACAAGAATCATGGGGAGCGTTTCCGTTGAAGTATCGTCAGTGTCGTTTGGATCGTGTTAAGATTCTTTCCTGACAATCCTCGAAAATCCGTGAGTATTGGTTTGGTTCAAAGTTCAGAGAACAGGAATGCGAACGCGTCGCGTCGTGCTTGTGGCACTATAATTGATCCGCGTTTCCTTCGCTCCTCCCATTACCCTAAGTACAATCATAACTAGAGTCGCGGTCAATTAACAAGAATAAATGGTCTGATTTTTATACATTCACGTCAGTGTTATCATGTTACCAAATACCCCATGAATCCAAAGCGGAACGCGTTGTGGCATGCTGGCAGCTTGTCCGTAAAGTGAAGGGTCTGAGACGGCTGTCAGTAATCGATTTCAACTCATAATTGATGTTAAATCCTGGGTGAGATATACAAAATTGAAAGGCTAGTATAGATCTATGTAATACAGACACAATATAAAAGCAAATAAGGGTGCACAGAAAACATGATGAGCTTGAACTTGAATACAACCGAGACGAGGTGATGTTGTCATTGTGTTGAGTTTGAGAAATTCACAATTCCTCGCCAATGCATTCCTTGTTTATCAAGCTATCGAATATAATGTCCAATTCGATTTCTGGAACCATGTCGTCCGGTCCCTCATTCTCCACAGCCTCCGGTAGCGGAGAGACTGAAAGACGATTGGGTTTCTGGGATGTTGGTGTCAGGCCCCCATTTTCAGGCTCTGGTAGTGGATAAAGTCGACTGAAAGACGATTGGGTTTCTGGGATGTCGATGTCCAGGCCACCATTTTCAGGCTCTAGTAGTGGAGAAAGACTACTGAAAGACGATTGAGTTTCTGGGATGTCGGTGTCCAGGCCACCACTTTCAGGCTTTTGTGACGGGGGTCATCCTGCCCACCATCTTCCATAGGTGGTTGTGTTGCGTAATGATCTGACCACACTGGGAGCCCTAAATCCTCGATCCCCGGCATGAGGACATTCTCCGGACCATTTCCTGCAGACTCCTATTCCGAGCAGTGATTAGACTGTGCAGAAGTATGCGAATAGAAGAAAATGCCACTCACCGACCCTATTGGCCGGCTCTGATTATTTGCGGGCCTGCCTTTCTTTTCCCTCTTTTTGCAGCAACCGCTCTCTTCTGCTTCGGCCGCGTCCTCCTTCAGGGTAAAGGCGTTTCTGTTCACATCTGGCCGAATCTGCGAGACGCCGGAAATGCATTTTCACAGGTTCGTCGTCGGCCAGACTACTCCACTCCGTCGCGAAAACCTTCTTGAGCTCCGCAAACACTGCTCGAGATTGTTTTTTGGTGAAGGATGCGGATGGAAGATGATGGCTATGTCGCCATGTCTGGAATAATATCCAGCAGTTGGGTTTTGAGTTTGGATTTATTGTTAATAGCTCCGTCCACGTCGTGGGTACTGGATACGAAAGATATGACAACGTGGAGAGGATTCAGCAGCGAAAACAAACATGTTTGAGCTAGCCATGGTGTCTGTGAGATATGTAATAGTTATTGAAGGGGGGAAGATACTGTTTATACGGGCTTTTAGGACTTTCCAGTCCTACTGGCACGGGACGACCAAATACGCATGTATTGCACGTGATATAAATCTACGACGCGTCTTGAGGATCGCGTCAACCTCTTATACGCATGTGCTGGTAAATTTTAAAGCCATAGATGACTATTGCACTTAAATATTTGGGTAGTGAAGATTCAATGTCAGACGACGATAGCTCAGAGTAATGCAGTTCCATTTTATAATATATTTGAGGATATAAAAAACTTTCAAGGTCTATAAAGGTTTCACAGAGCATGAGGGGACCAATGATTTCAGGATCTCAAGATTTCAACCAAGTCCATCTAGTCCATAGAGTTTTGATGGCATGCATGCCGAACCGTTTGCCGAACGTCAGCATTGTTCTCATTGTCATGTCAGCGGGTGGCAGTGCTCGGCTTCTTCCATCAGTATCCGAACCCATCCCCGTCATTTTCACCCTCCACCCTCCACCACTCTAAACCTCCTTAGCAGATGTAGCTCATATAGAACTCTCGAAGTGTATAGGAGCGTATCTAGAAGGAATGCTACGACGGTATCGATATTTCAGGAAAGGGCTAGGTTGAAAAGTAAGTTTTTCAAGTGTTCTGCTTATCGTCAGTATGTACTGAGCACTGGGCGCTGAGCAATAGCTCCGCCTCAAATTGAACGACAAAATTTTGTCCCGAGTCATACAGTGCCGAGGTCTTCCAATTGTCCTTCAAACTGTAACCAAAACGGGGTAAAAACATTCACATATCCCTTCGACCTATTTATATCAAACCATTAATAACCGTCGTACAAATCCTACACGCCCCGCATGGTCATCAATCTTCTTGGACGTGTAAGATAGCCGACTTTCTTCCTCCAGTTCTTTGGGAAACCGTGTCTCTAACCACCACATACGCAGGTGAAGACTTTGCCAAGATGAATCAGGCTATGTTGGAAAAGATCACCTTTATCCCGAGGTCTTCCAAGTTCATCACTTTCCTTCTTGTAACATGTTCATGCATTACTTCCACAGTATGTGCCACCTTATCAATGAGAACGAGTTAACGCCTGAGCACTCATTATCTCACAGACCTTTGGATACGATGCCTCTATGATCAACGGCCTCAACATCTTACCATCATACACCGATTACTTCCACCTCAACACGGCTACCATCGCATTGAACACCGCTTCAATATGGATAGGCGGATGTCTGGTTGCCTTCTGCTATGGCCAGTTCACTGATCGGATAGGACGTCGCCCTGCTCTGTTGTGGGCCGCCCTTATCACTGTTTTTGCCGTCATTCTTCAGACAGCCGCTCAGAATGTCTCAATGTTCGTCATTGCCCGGATATTAATCGGGTTCGGCACGTCTGCTTCTGGACTTTGCGGACCCGTATATCTTGCGGAGACTTTGCCATTCCAAAGACGTGCGTGGGGATTGGGCGTCTTCAATGACTTCTACTATGTCGGTAAGTCATCTAAGTATTGTTTGAATCTTCTTAGGGCGTACGAATCTTACAGGAGGGCTAATTGCTGCTGGTATAACCTTTGGTACTTCGAACATGAATTCGACGTGGGCGTGGAGAATACCATCTGCCGTCCAGGGTGTATTTTCCATTCTTTGCATCATTATAATCCCTTTCATCCCGGAATCACCAAGATGGCTCATTTATCAGAACCGGCACGAAGAGGCCCTGGATGTCATAGCCTACATGTATGCCGATGGAGATCGTGAAAACTCGTTAGTTGCGGCGCAGTTCAAGGAAATCATCGACACCATTAACTACGAGAAGAGCTCTGGGGAGACATTGTCCATGATGCAACTAGTCAAGACTCCGTCGGCTAGAAAAAGGGTCACCCTTGCTATCTCCGCTGCTGTCTTTAGTACCATCGCCGGTATGTCTGGTTTTCTCACTATTGAGCGTATCTTTTCTCAGATAATGCAGGGAATGTCATAGCGTCGTACTATCTTGGAACGATGCTCGACAACGCGGGGATTACGAACACGACAACTCAATTAGAGATTGTGAGACATATATCCATCCGAGTGTCGAAACTGGAATCTGATCTTAAACTACTACACAGAACATAATCCTAAATGCATGGTGCCTCGTTTGCTCTCTCGTCGGGACTTGGCTAGCTGAGCATATGGGCCGTAAATCTCTCGGAATCCTCAGCCAAAGTCTCCTCACAGTCTTCCTCTTCCTCGTAGGAGCTCTCACAAAAAGTTAGTATTTCTACTTACTTGAACAGGTGAAATCTGACTCTTCGTGAAAGTATATGGAGCATCGGCATTCAACCCTGGCATATATGCAACAGTGGCGATGCTTTTCCTCTTCCAGGGATCCTACAGCATCGGATGGACGCCACTTCTGTATCTCTACCCACCGGAGGTCATGAATTATAGCATACGTGCTAACGGAATGGCCGTCTTCCAATTCGCCCTGAACGCAACTGCGTAAGTATCTTTGTCTCATTAATAGTGTCGATTTCAGCTGTCTAACCTCACTAGTCTATGGTGTGTCTTCGCATTCCCCTTCGCGCTTGTCGCCATAGGCTGGAAGACCTACATGATCAATGGAGCCTATGACATCGTGATCATAGGTCTTATGGCCTGGTATTGGGTGGAAACGAAGGGAACGTCGCTGGAGGAAATTGACAGAGTGATTGACGGAGAAAAGCATAGCGATGTACCAGATTTGAAGATGATTGCGAAGGGCAAAGCGAAGATGCCATGAGCATCATCAAGTCGTTTAAAACCTGCTGTGTATAGTCCCAAGATTTCATATACATAATGATATGCTGGCTTCACTTTAGTTAGTCTCATTCATCCTGCCACGAAATATGATCCGCCGAAAAGCCCGTTAATTTGGTTGGACAGCTAGAATCAAACATGGCGTGTGGTTTTGCTTCGCGTCCACCACATTTACGACCAATTCATGACCAACGGCGTCTAAACAATACCTAACCAATATCTAACAGCTTTATATCTTTCTTCAGACGCTCAGTGCGAACAAAAATATATGGGTCAACTCTACTCCATCTACAATGGATTTAACCCCTTCCATAGGATGCCCCTGCTGTTTACACAACGTTTGGTTTTCGGTGAATAGAAACTATTCGAACAAACCGGGAGCGAGGACACCACAAAGACTCCTACCACTCTCCAATCTCTAGTCTAAATCCTTCTTTACGTGTTCTCATTTCTGGAATTGAAACCAAATATTATTTTCCATGGCGACTGCAAAGAATGGCAGTGACTTCCACCAATGGCTGATTGCACCCAATCCGAAGCTGCTGGCTTTCTTTATATCATGGAATCATACACACTCCCCTTTCCAAAACTGGCTCACCTGGTCGCTGGACAACATTCAACCGTTCGACAGGCGATCGTACATTGACTCGTTACTTGCACAATGCCCCGTGATTACAGAGGAACCTCGTTTGTGGGTCCTTGAGTGGCTCGCCCCACTAGTCATAGTTTGCATGTGACCAGGAATTCCGGAAGAAAAAATCGGCAGCGAAGATTCGGTGTCAACTGGTTGGGATATAAAAACAACTGCACACAACTCTTTGCAGTATTGTTCAAAAACCAGACCCCTTATGTCAAGTTTATACCTGCACTCTTGATTTGGAGAGACGGTACTACCACGGATTAGCTCGCCTTCTGCAAATACGGGCCAGATATTTTTGGTCGTGTTTATGTGACCGATGTTATGGAGGGCGAGAAGCCAACTGTCATCCCCCATGGATGATTCAACCTTAATTAGGCCGACGACTCGGACGATGATTCTAATGACTACATCAACGTTCCTCATATGGACTAGGTCAGCTATCTGGATTATCACTGGGAGAATACGGCCTGCATCCTTCTTGTTCCAGAGAAGGTGTTCAACGGACGTCCTGGTTCAGACTGGCCGATTCAACATCCAGTACCCGTACAATTCGATGGAGCGCTCCAGGAAGCACTTCCTATGTTTCCGCGATATTATCTTGCAGATGCTCCAACACAATTCCCATGCAAGAAACTATTCGCAGGTACGCCTTCGATGTTATAGACCAAACTTTACCTGTCGAGTACCTCAATTCGTCCGTGTTACGGCTTGAAAAACAAAAACAAAAACAAAAGGATCGCGCACCGGGCCTTCCTCTGTAGTACACCCGGGTGATACCCCTTTTACACCACAAAACCCAACTGACCAATTCCTGCAGTAGTTAAGGGGTTGTAGTTGCCAGTTGGATTACTCGACAGCTCGGTTCTATCTCGAACGACAAATAGCTGCGCCAGCCCACAGTGGATTGATCTCTGAGTCCTGCTATGCAGCAGATCCCCGTTGATACCCCCAAATTTCCCAAAGACAAAGAACAAACGTGTAAAGAACGGCGACAGCACCCTGAGCTCACCATCACTGCTACCAACGACGAGTTCGAACTTCGATATGTATGTACCACGTCACCATGTCTTACCCTGTCTTACCGAGTCTGCTCGTCATGTATGCATGTCACATTAGGGAAACATTTAATGTCGACGCCGTGCCGCGTGCGCTCCTACATAACTCGTGTTGGTTATATAAATGCAACAAAAAGATTGTTAGAGGCCACGGTTAGAAATCTTGCCGTTACACTGTGATATCCGAATTAATTCAAAAAGCAATCGAAGTGACTATCAGAGATAAGGGTGCGATTTGCATACCTACTGCACAAATACAATCGCTCAAATGGGTTATAGAAACTTGATGAAAATGTGGTTGTAATGAAGGAAGGAACTAAGTGAACGCTATCCACCCAGCAATTCCTTCGCAACACGTGCCGCGGAAAAGTCCGATCACCTTCCTTATCGGGACACATTGGCTATGGAACTTAGTCATTCAATTGTTCAATCATTTTGCGAGGTGTGTAAAACAAATCATGCAGTGTTGAAACACTCTAATGCAGATTCTGGTAGTATATAGTAGCTGTACACTACAAATATTTATTTAAAAGGAAATGCACCATGCTATTTGTAACTGAAGCCCAATAATTTTCCCAAAATCAGATAATCAATTCAATCCATCCCATCAAGAACTTGTTGATACCACATGGTGTTTTCTATCTTTCTCCTTTCTGTCTTAGACTTTCCTTCTTTCCATGTTGTATCCATTTCCTAGATGTCGCTTAGCACTGTGTAATGTCTGCCATAAAGGTAAGCACATCATTTCCTAGTCCTTGGTCAACCACAGATTTTGGCTAAATTGGCTTGCTGATTGGCACTTGTGCACAAAGAATATGTGTGATCTCCTCCCATGCACTCTCCCTCTTCAGTATATTCTCTTGATATATTTTTAACTAGAAAGGTAAGCTCAATTTAGCACAAGTAATTAATGATTTATTGAATACTCACTTCATCTTCATCCCCACTTCCATGCTCAACAGGTGAAGATGAGTGTGGAGTTTGGTGTACTTCCTGAATATTCATATCATTAATTTCAGGCAGAAGAGATGAGCTCAGCATGAGATCTATTATGATGATTTTTGGCATTAATGGACCCTTTCTTTTGAGGTTTGTGCTGATGGCAGCTGTTCTGTGAGTAGTTATACATAAACCAGGAAGAGGGTGTATTTTTATGCTTGTAGACATAGTCAAATAATATCAGATAGCTTCATATTTTTACACAACAGGAAGAAGTAAGGTATTCTCCCAAATTAACTTGACCACCTTGTTTGCACATGACCATGGGTTGCTATTGGAATGCCGAAGTGAAGATATATTCACTAGGACAGTAAAGATATGGGTATCCTCTGCTTCCAAAATCAAATTCAGAAGGGTTTACAAATCTGCTTCAGTGGTTTTGAATGCATCTTTATCCTCTTTCTCTGTGCCATTGAAAATTACTCAATTTTCCTTGTTGAGTTTGAAATTTTCTTCAAGCATTAAGGCATGTGGTTGTGAATCCATTGACTTTTTTTTTTAAAAAAAAAAAAAAAAAAAATTACATTCAACGGCTTTGATTTGGCTGTAGCATGGACATGGTCTAGTGATGTTGCTGTCTATTTAAAGTGTTCTTAACATATAAATTGCCAAATATGGCAGAAAGAAGTCGAGGTCTAGCAAACAATGTGTGAATTGATGTGTGTATGTCAAGAACTGCATGTAACAACAACATGAGTAAGGAAGAAGAAGCATCTCAGCAGCATTATTTTAAGCAATGATAAATGGTACAGTAATGTGCTATTGTTGACTAGATGCAACATTGCCTAGAAGGCTACCATGGGCCACAGTTACATTCATTTACAATGGTTTACAACACTTGTATATATAATTTGGACTCATTCAAATTATTATACAGTTAGATGCAGTAGCTTAGTAATAGATAGGGATATTTAATCATCAGTGCAAGTGAGTAACAAGCCATTCAGTGTTTGACTGGCCCACATTCTTAACATCAAAGTCCGATGTTTTGCGGAAGGAATTGCTGGGTGGATAGTGTTCACTAAGGAACTGCTTAGAGTAGAATCAAGAACACATCAACACTGTATGTCAACGACATCAAACTTCTACAAATGTTGCATGAAAGGCTGCTGTGTGCAACAAGCCTCACTGAGGTGAAGAAGCTTCAGGAAGCCTGGAAAAGAAAGGACAAAAGGGCCTTCGTTCACTGTAGTAAAAGACCTGAATGTGATACATACAAATGTGTAACTCACGGTACCTTTGTTCATTGTGGTAAGAATGTGTAACTACGTACCTTTGTTCATTGTGGTAAGAGACAAGGAACAAAGGTATGGAAATGAGAAATTTGTGTGTTGGAGTCAGGTGATGGTTGATTGAAGGTACATGATCTCAGTCGGCGTACAAGGGTACTACAGCTAGGGGGTAAGACAGGGGAGACCATGCTTACATTGCACAAACCAAGATGAGGAAATACAGATGTTCTCAAGATCCTACTGAGAGGAGGTTTAGCCAAGGTTTAGCCATTTTGGTATCTATTCAGATTACATGGAAGGTACATGAAGTACTTTTGTCGGTTTCTTTGCTCTATACATGTCATTGTGAGACTGGCCTTGAATGTGGTGCAGCTTGAGAGATGTCAATGTATAGAGTCCAAGATGGTGGTATATGATTGTAGCTGGGACATGTACCTGATACCAGCATTCAGATAATTGGACCATGCCATGTAATATTACCATTACTGAAAGCCTGGCGTCACAGGGCTCACTGAGAATCATGCAGAGAATGACAGGATCACTATATATTGATAGAACACTTGACTGGGTTACAGGTGTGTACAGTGCATAATGTAAAAGAAGTCAGTGTTGAAGGAATAGGTTGGGGAATGTAGTCACATGTACATAAATATTGAAGATAAGATAATATGGAAAGGGCTGTGGTAAGACTGGCATTGGCAAAACAGTGCAGACCATACATTGCAATACAAAGTCCTTGTAAGGTAGCTAAGGGCACTAATGCCCAAAAGACAATGAATAGTCAAACCTGAAGACTACATTTTGGCAAGAACCTGTAATCATTAACTATTTATAAAACCTTGGTTTACCTTGTAAAGTGGCCTAAAAATTGGTTACCTTACATTAGAAAATAAGGATGTCCTGTTATACCGAGGTTGAAAATTTAAAACTGTGAGCCACTCCCCATTCGTTTATTTATTTACCTGAATTCCATCACATCTCACACCACTCTACACTATGTTATTTAATGAGTACTACTTGCTGGAATTGAACCATCGACTGCATGAAGCCCAACTGATGTCTCACTAACTACTATACCAAATCATCATTCTGTATTGTACGACGTGATCAAATATATACCGATTTGGAAAGCCCACACTTGGTGAAATTTCCTTGTTCGGCATCCTTGCACATGGACATTCAATTGTATGCAAATGTTTCCAGGCCTCATAAATACATAGTTAATTCTTCAATAAATTTAATTGAAGACCAAAACTTTGCAAGACATTAAATTGATACCAATGGATGTTTGTTTCATTACAAGATCATTAGAAAATTGTACAAAAAATAACCATCAACTATCATGGACTAGTAATGATTAGGACAGTATCAAAAGTTCACCAATGTTTACTAAGACATTTAAAGATGATCAAAAGTTTGGTTAAGTATTCAAAGATTTCGCAAGGATTCTCGACACTATATATAGCAATATATTGATTGAAAATGCTTTCCTGATTATCTAAGGTCCACAATGCAAAGTATTGTTTTGTCGCTTTTGCCGATGGGGGCGCCAGGCTTACCATTACATTCAAATCCGATCCAAACCTTCAAGTTCAGTGTCATTTCGAAACTATATGTTGTGACCTGGATTGGACATGGATTCACTTGTATGCAGCGGGTATAACATTTGATTCGCCATGACACGTCCTAAATTTGTTGAACCACAATCAGATCCAAATTTGCCGCCCTCATCACACAAACATTGTCTTCCCACTGGTGCTCATTGAGACATTTGTGGAGTGCATATTTCCGGAGACAGAAGCCATGGATCTAGAATCATTTCGGAACATTGGATCATGCACACTGACCCCAAAATATCTTACATCTGCTGCATGCAAGTGTTTGTTCTTGACCCCTATGGTGGATTGATATGCGGGGAAGCTACGTCCCACTAGAAAGAGACCATGCTCAGAGGACGAAATGTCTATTCTAATCAATACCTCTAGGCATGTTGCGACCACATCTCAAGCGATACTGTGGCACCCTGATGTCTCTTGAGAGCCGAGTGGGCTGAATGTCCACACATTACCGTAAATCGATAACCATCTCAAGCATGAGAGATAGAGTGTGTGAGGGAGCTTGGAAGTAGCGACGACTACGCGACTGTAGAGGATGCATCAGTAACAACGGCTGCGCAACTGTTGGAGATACAGAAGCAACAGTGGGGGATATTAAGACAACGCTGCTGATGCTTCTGTAGAGGGGAAGACTTACAGATACTCTGTTTGAATCTGCAAAGGAGGTTCCAAAGAACAGCAGATGGGTACGTCTCAGTTCTGAGCAGTATTATAGCATACCTTTCGCTTCGAATCATTACTCTACTCTCTATAGACCACATTCCAAAGGCAGTAAACGACCAGGACTGTAGTCCGCCATTCGATAGTTTAATTCAAATTCGAATAGCTCCACTGCGGGCGGCTGGTAGGGACCTCGCAGATTGCTGTTCTACATCACAAACTTGAACCATGCATACTATATCAAACTTTAAGAAAGCCAAATGTTTGACCAGCTGAATGCCCTCGACCTGGATGTTTCGAGTATATGATACATTAAAAAGTTTACAAACACTATTTCTCAATAAATAAGAATAGAATAATAAGCTACCGTTCAGGTCATGTTCAGTCGGGCGTAACCATACATCGCCCAGCGTATTGCAGTAAATCGAGAACATCCCGATGCCCCGAAACCTGATATCGATAATTGAAGTGGCCAAATCGAGGGAAGAGAGCCTTCGAGCCTTTGCTCAAGAGCTCGCAAAAAAGGAGGAGATGACGCATACAGGAACTACAGCATCCTATTTGAACGCACTCCAAAACCTCTAGCCAATCTTAGCATGACGATGTTCGCAGAAAGACTAGAAAACTAAGAGAAACAAAAAAAAACAGGTCGCGTTAGTACAACTGAATTCTCAATAGGAGAAGCAAAAACAGGACAAAGATAGAATCCGAACAAAGGCGTTCGTGCTTGGAGCAGCAGGGAAAAAAAAGCTATAAAATATACGAAACACTCACCCCGTTACCAACAAACACCTCAGCCCGCTCTGCAAGCCCCATATCAATAGCAGCACTAACGCCCTTTTCCTCCTTACTCAACCCAACATCTACAGGACACCCAGTTTCTTCTCCATCTCCTTCTTCTCCGCTATCACCCATCGTCATCACATTCGGGCCCTCGACCAGCCAGTTACAACGATGATGATGAAGGACATCATTTCCCTGCGATCTTGTCCCAGACCCAAATCTCCCTGTCCTTGTCCGTGACCCTTAGCCAGACCTTGAAACTCCCCTCGCTCGACATCAGTGCTCCCCACAACCTTCTCCCATCCATCTAGAAGCAACGCTCCACGAAGCTCGTCCACGAACGACGGCCAGCCATTCGTAAGCACGTACACTTCTCTCAAAGGATAGCGACGGTTTGCGTCTGCATCTGTAGCGTCCTTGGATTCAGAGTCGGCGCTAGGAGCGTTGGTAGTGGCAGTAGACTCCAAATATTGGCGAGGAGCCGTTACATGATTTTTTTCTGGGGGTCGGCTCGGCCACGAATGAGCCCTCGTATTCTTCTCGCACCTCCCTTAGCCGCCTCACAATTTGCGGGATGTTAGGCAAGCAATGCGCAAGATAATACGCTTCCGTCCTCCTCTTTTGCAATTGATCTCTCATCTCCTCGCTGTTCTTCTCTGATTCAGGGACGGGTTCAAGAGCCAGATCTGTATCGAAACTCGAGATGACACCAGCTACACCATCGTCATCATCGTCCTCACCCTCATCCCTATCACGCATCCTACTCATATCGCCCCGCATCAAATAATCCCGTAACCCATCCGCAAACCCAACCTCGCCACCTGCACCCTCAATCGACCCCTCAGCCCCAGTACCAGCCTCAATAAGCCGATTCCAGCCCATATACCCCGCACCCCAATGCGCAAGCCGCAGACAATGCCTTTTATAATCGCCTCTTCGAAGATGCACAGCGAGCACACCTGGCATCATCTGTACACCCACATCCTCGTCGATATTTTTATTCACATACGCAGTCGCAGTCGCGTTGTCATCAGCACCAAGGAAATTCCCAAACGATACAAAACCAGCGGGGGCACCAGAGCCGCCTAGAGCCGCAGCATCGGTGTCATCTATCATCTCCGCTGGTCGAACTGGACTATCCTCGTTGCTGACAGTTGCGCCTACGCCCACGCTGGCAGTTGACACGATACGAGTACGAGTAGACTTATCGCCGCGCAAAGCGGTCTGGCTGAGCTTCGCAATGGTATTCTGTTTGCTCATAGCGTTACGAGGAAGCTGCGTGAAAAAACCTAGCAATGGTCCTATCCACCGCGCCCTTGACGAGAGCCGACCACTCGAAAGCGCGGAGCACAGGCGAGTCTCTCAGGATCGGGAAGAGAGAGAGCGGGCGACGGGTGCCGAAGAAACTGATATATATAAAGAAAAAGAATTGAATGCGATTAGCAATCTATCTCTCAGTTCGGATACACAGACAGACGCTCACTCGGAGTCCCATACCCTCCTATCCTGCTCTCTTATCACCACACAGCGCTGGTCTCGCACATCCTCTCGGGACAGCCTGTCCACCCACCAGCGTAGGATGTCAATCCCGTCCGCGGTGGCTTCTGGCGCTCGATCTACGCGATCATCATCACCACCTAGATCTGACGAATGAAAAAGAGCAAATCTTCCATCAATAAAAATTTTGTGTATAAATGAAATACACAACAATGTAATGCAATGATGCTCACCTTCCGGCTCCGAGGAGATACCGGCATCGGAGGACCAGGTATAGGACACCTCAGTGTGTTTACTAGGCGGACAAACGTGCTCAAAGTACTCCGCCGATATCGAGCTGCGTATCAACCTTGGTGGCCCAGTCCGAGTCTCAGGTGGCACCGCTACGCCTCCATTCGCAATCGCATGTGCACGACCGGTATCAGCTAGCGAAGAGGGTTTAAAAACGTCGCCGGCAGCATGTCCAGTTGTCGTCGTCGTTGTTCGACGCAGCCCATCTCGCAGTTGCGTTTGACGATGTTCTGGTTGGAAAGCAAACTGCGCACGAGCCCATTTTGAAAAATCGAGTACCCGCGCAATCAACGGCCCGCTCGGCCGTCCTTCCTGATCCTCCCACTCAATTTCCTTAACGGGGTATCTCCTCGACTTTGGCTTTGTCCAACGATCCAGCCGCCGAGAAAAGCACCCATGGGCACACGCGTAGGCCGCAGTGTGAAATCGTACAATGTGTATGGGAGAGGCAGGTGAGACCACACGAAGTCTTCGAAGACGTAGCTCCTGTTCGCGTGGTGCGCGAGGAGCGCATATAATAGACTGTTTGCAGCGAAGAAAAAATAAAAGGAATCGCAGCGTAAATAAATATAAGAGCAAAAAAGCGAGAAAAATAGAATATCAAAATTTCAGATCACGGCGTAGTGTTTGGGATTTAAAAGTAAACACACGCACGCTTCTTGCAAAACATTATTCAACCCGTGCCCCCACAAATGATCAGGAAACCTCAAATATCGTTCTTCACCCTCCTCTCCTCTTGTTGTCCCATTTCTCCCGCCATTATAGTAATATCCATTTCCCTCACGAGCCCACCCGCACTCTGCATGCCATCCCGGCCCCACCGATGCTGCGGCAGCATCCTCTCTCGAAACCTTGCGTCCGCGTACGAAGGTGGCATACCTCCGTACATCAGGACCAGCACTCCAAGAAGCACCGGGGTGCTAATTAAACCCACTGTAAGGGCCAGTAGAGATATCACTGCGAGACGTCTCCATGAGCGCCTACGACATAGATGAGTCTTCGTAGGCTCAGCATGCAATATAGCTTTTGACGAGGATAACAGCTCGTAAGAAGGCGTGAAAAAAGTTTCGGAAGTGGAATACGAATGAGCCAAGCAGTATATCAAGACCTAGGGTCGTAAACAGATCCAAGGCTGACTGGAGTGCCTTCGTCTGACGTCGTGTGTCCCGCTTTTCTCCATGTAGTGCTCTCTGGGAATTATGTTGATAAAGTGTGCGTCCGACTGCCAGTTCAGAGTTCCTCTCGCAGACCATCTCTCGACGACATACATTCGGTGGATACGAATGCGAACACGTTTCCCACTGCGCTTCAACCTTCGGCGCGTCCGAGTCGATAGGAGACGACGAGAAGAGCGTGTATCCCTCCTCTGCTTCTTCCGCCTCCTCCTCCCACTCCTCCTCTTCTTCTTCCAAAGCACGGTTCAAAGCAAGGTAGTGGCTACGTCCTGAGGATAGCATCGATGTAAATAACGTCCGAGGCATGGTCTTCTGGTCTCCCGTACGTCAATCAGGGTGCGAGTGAGAGAGGTGACGCGACGCTCTTGTCAACTTGCGATCAGAAGGCCGGATTTGACGTGAAGATTCTATTCGGAGTGGCACTCAGGGGAGATGTCAGAAACTAAAGGGTGGCCTGTGTCTCTTTTCTATAAAACATGAAGACTTCAGTGGCACTCGCCAAACCAGACAGACACCAGGAACTCACAAAAGCAAAAGCGTTTCTCAGGGATAGATCGCAGAAGGGCCGACTATCGCCAATATAGACGCTGCCAGTATAAGACGCTGCGAACAGCGCAAAACTGGTCCTGAATTGAGAGATCACGTCGAAAGTGTTGGGAACACGTTAAAGGAATGGGAACAAAGCTAAGGACAGCCACGAAGGCACTGGCTCTGGTTAAAAGGTAAGATAGAAGACGCGTGCCGGCCTGCCGCTAGGCTGCCCGTTCTAGTCAATGGTACAATGACGTCGAACACGCTTTTTCTCCGCCAATGGTGGTTAAGCTATATTTGGAACGAACGATTGGCAGCCGAATATCTTATAACCCGCACCTCTGATAACCCATATCCCTCATAATTCATAGAAGTTTTAATCTACCGGTACAATGATCATGCTACAGTACTCAGTCTGCGAAAATAATTGCGAGGTAAGTAAGCAGCTTAGGCTAATTATGCGGATGGCACCTACAAAGTCTGGTGACCAATATGACAACAGAAACCACATTTACGTGAATAAAATTTAATGATCGGGCATTCGAATATGAATGTAGGGAAGCAAAGCGATATGACCTAGGGGAATTTTATATGATATGTTAGCTGAGATACCCACGAAAATCGCGCTGGCACAGTTGTAAGATGTGTAAGACGGCGAAGGATTTGGAAGGCATGTTGTGATTCGGAGGCCATGTTTTCAACAGCTCAGCAAAGCGTGACCACTGAGAGATAATAAAGTATCCGAAAAGTTTTCGGGCGGCCAGAAAACGGTGAGAAAGCAATATATCTGTAGGAAAACTAGTAAATAAAATTATTTCTCAAGTAGTAATCGATGCTAATGGCACACCTCATGTAGCTCTAGTCGTTCTGGATATTGCTTGAGAGATATTCAGAGCACGCTTTTATATAGAGACAATTCACCACACTCTACTACACTATATTGATAGCAAAGAGACTGTTGCTCCTCTAAGGCACAGCAGCAACAGTCACAATGAGTATAGATATGGTATAAAGAGCCGTTCGTAATCAGATAACGCGGTAATCCTGTCGGCTCACCTCTTCATATACAGTCCGAGCAACTAGATGCCAGAGTGTATTTATAGCGCCAACGCCGTCATTTATTTATCGATAGTTCAGAAGTATTCTTTCGACTTGTTCGTCAAAGTGAGGAGAACACATTCATTAAATATGAGGTCCAGCGATACGATCGCGTGTACAGCGTTAATACTGTCAGCAAAGAATAGTTGTCGCCGAGAAATTAAAAGGTAATGACTCACTAAGCGCCTGTGAATCCCCCACCAATCCGGCGGTATTCAACGTGCATGTGGACGTATTGCTACGGTACACATATCACAAATGTTCTTTCACATTGACTAACGAGAATTAAGCAGGCTATAAAGAAAGTTTTTGAGCGCTCTCTAAACGACGATATAATTGGAAGTCCGAGTTTGAATGACTCTTTGTGTTATCCTGTTCCGGTAATTTACAAACATCATACGACAACAACCAGGAGTCTTGCTGGTTTATCTATGGTTAGTAGTTTGATTTTATTCAGCCTGCCACAGTGCATACCAGACTAAACGAATTCCATGTTAAACAATGTGTACACAAACTTGTATGTCGGGAAGGAGGGAAGTATGACCTGGTGGGATGGTATCGGACATATTGACCGAAATTCCTGACAATATATCTCTTTGAATTATGTCCTTGAGGGCACGATAGTGTCCGTCTCTTGGGCTGGACCAGTACACCAGCAAAGTCTAATATCCAGACAAAACAGGACTTTATTGATCAATGAATGTTTTTACGATCAGTGAGTCGATTCTCAATCCTCTGAGACCGTATTCGATACCAACCAATGTATTGTTGTTAGTCTAGTCACCACACACATTGGGGGTAAGCCTGATCTCTGCCAATCGACTCTTGCTCGTGTTCAATGATAAGTCGGTGAAGCACTTCCGGAGTTCCAATATCAATTCCGTTTTCAGAAATAAAGGTCCTATTAGAGCAGATGCAAGTAAGTTCAGAAACTAGCAGCATCTCGTATTGAGCTCAGCGATGGCAGGATTGCAATGAAGAAGTAATGTGTTTATTAATTAGAAGTCGGTATAATTGCGGTAGGTTCAAATCACTCAAATTCTTTGTATCCCCATCGTCTGTGTAGCGTATCTGGTACATACCATCGCTAGGAAGGTTACTCAAAAAGCTTAAGTGTCCCCCTGATATGCCCCTCGTGGAAAATGCTGTGGCTATGGCTTCTAAATTTGCGTCGTCCTGGTCAAATGCCGGATACATAAAGTTGATGTACCTAAAGCAGGGAGCTTGACAATGGCAGGTGGTATATCACGAACCTGAAGTCGATATGAGACATGGAAAGAGAGCAGCAGAGCGTTTGTAGGCAGTCAGCCGTTTCGTGAGGAATGCTTTCCGTGAAAGAAAAGAAGTGTAGGAATCACACTATCATGGTCGCTGATCTCAATCACTCCTATGAAAATTTGCCTCGAACTTAGGAACGAAAATATATTATAAACTGTTTGTTCTGTACAGTTGACAAAACATATTAGGGCATTGTAGTACTGATATTGCAAATATATATAGCACTGGGTGTCAACTAAATATGCCGGTGCTCACATAACTCTCAAATGCCTCCAACTCACGTACATATGGATGTGGTAGCATGTTGTCAATGTAGGTATACCACCTTCGCGGTGAAGTAAATTGGGCCTTGAGGTACTCCCAATATTCTGGATACCACCCGCTTTCCTGCCAGTCTATGATGCCCACCACCTCCGTACCCGTACGCGAGATGAGGATATTCGTCGTTGCAAGATCCGTATGTGTAAGCCGGATCGAGGATGCATCGGAGAAGGATGAACGAAAGTTTTGATAAAATTCGTGGTCAGGAAACATGGGGAGGTGAGCGGCTAACTGAAAGAGTGCGTCGTTGAACGTCTTGACAGACAGGGTGGTTGGAGGGACGTATTCAAACCACCACATTTGATCGCGAATGGGGCCACGATCCGTAGAACCTGAGTGCGTGTGTGAGGCGTGTGGATATCTAGCATCAGACAGTGTAGCTCACCGACGAATGTGTCCTCGGGAGGTTGTCGGAGGTGGCGTATAGATTCCATCATTGGGGCTATCTGAACAGCGATGTCCTTAAGCTCGGCGTCACTTAGGGTGTCTAGACGCGAGTCAAGCGACACCCCATCAATATAGGACAGGTATATGATTGTCTCGTCTCCGTCCTGGCACCACCCGTATACCGCCGGTACTCGCACTTGGGGGCAATATTTTGCCACCGCCCAGAGCGTTTGGCCTTCGGTGACGGTTGTACGAGTGCCATGCTTAATGATAAGGCCTATGTCGGGAATATGTAGAATTCTTTGGCTGTATTTACCATGTTCACGGTGGTGCAGTACATGGAAAGTGGAATCGAAGGTGGAGGATCGTATTTGGGCGGGAGTGGGAAGCGGTTTCGCATGAGGCCAGTTGTCGAAGAAGGTCGTCGGATTCCTGGGGAGGATAGCGGGATCGAGAACAATGTCGCTTGGTGATAGAGAGGGTGGGGTATCTTGCATATCGATGCAGTCCGATTTGAACATTTGTTCAATTTTACTTGTCTGAGTCTGAGTCAGCAGACGCTTCAGCAAAAACGGTCTTAATAGTACTAGGACCCCAGATACTTGATACCAGGGAAGGAAGGTGACGGTTTTCGAAAAATTTCACGGTTTTCGGGTGGATTTTAAAGCGGCCTCAAAATTTTACGAATTCGGGTGGATTATTTTTCTGGCTTTTACAGCTAATTGCAAAACTCTAAACTCATTCCAAAAGAGATACACACCGCCTTAGGTTTGGCAAAAAAATCGTAGGGCTCTACGTCATTTGAGCGACGGAATGCCTGTTCAAGGAGGCATAAGTAGTCTTGAGCGCGGTGGGCGGGAGTGTGAGCAGCACGTCAACACGGCCAGCCATGTTTACTCCAAATCTAGCCGGTGGCCGCTCCGGAGCTTCCAAAAGTGGTATGTCTACACAAATATGGGCGTGGTGTATCTTTTTCGGGATGGGGTCTAGTTAGTAGGGTTTTGCAATTAGCTGTAAAAACCGAGTAAAATTTTATTATGACCCCTCAGATTGTGTAAATCTTTGATGCAATGCTATTCTCGTGTTTTGATTCAAGCCACAAAAAATTAAAATACTTATTCGACACATAACATTCGTGATTTGACTGCAGAGACCTATATGGTCTGCCTCGTTAGCACGTTGCAACGGCTGTAATCTACAGACTCCTACAAGAGATTCAGAATGCCGTCAGCCTCCAGTGTGTTCAAGCGGAATTCTCTGTGATCGCGGACCGTGATCTGCAAGCGTCAGGCCTTAGGCTGGGCTTGAATAACTTTCCCACAAATCATGCCGCATCATGTACTCTTTCCCATCTGTGGCTTGCTCGCCTCCTTGTCCTTGTCCATGACTGCGTTTCCGCTCAGGCTGGCTGACACCAGTCGAAAATCGAATACACAGCCAGCCTCCCGCCTCCCAAGCCAGACCAGTCCGGATATCTTAAGCAGATAAATGGGGACCCATCCTGTCTAGAGACGTTCAAGCTAACTCGTCACATTCTTTTATCTCTTGGCTTTCGAAATTTGCCACTACTAGTACCCTGACTTCATCTCTCTGAAGCTCTATCGATATTATTTGCCTTCGCTTCTAGTTATCCCTGAGGTTAGTACAACTAAAATCTATAACGCTCCCTCATCCAAGTTAACCGACTAGCCGCGGTAGCATTATATCATGAAATCCTTCGTCAATATCCTCACCTTTATCGCTCTCGCGACCTTCACATCCATCACCTTCGTCGGTGTGTTAGCCACTCCTGTCGCAGCGCCTGGAAGCGTGCACTACCTCCAAAAGCGGATCGCTGCATCTAGTTCAACTTGGAGATCAGAAGAAGACCCTCACTCGTTCATGACGGCGAGGAACATGAACATGCGCAGGCAACTTCCTCCTCCCCTTATAGACAGTGGTAGTGGAAGGCCTTCGACTGCTGACATTGCTCAGGAGGTGGAGAATATTACTGGGACCGACAAGTAAGCTTTGCTTCCTGCTTTTGCCTTACATACATGCAAACAGCCGGACGCTGTTATCGCTGTCTACTTTTTTCGCTCTGCTGATTATGTCGCTTACTTTACTTCCGTAGGAGTCAAGCAAATGTCGGCCCTTTATCTACTGATTCGTCCTCCGTTCCGTCTACGGCTCAACGAGTTACCAATGCCGCCCAGGGCGTGGAGAACTCCGCCGGTACCACTGGCAGCGGGTAAGCTTTACTTAATATATATGCATCCAATCGCCGTCTACCTCAATGGCCCGAGTCTGGTCGTTATTGACTTTACTCTCACTGCAGGGGATAGCACAGTATCAGTCACCGCGCCGTCAGATGCTTCAGATAAAGTAACTACATTCGACGTCCCGCGAGCGGATATAGCAGAACTGCCAGCAAGCGGTCTCGCGACGTAAGTTCCATTCAACGCTACGCTTTGTCACACACTCGTCTATTATGCATCGCCTTAACTTACAATAACAACTTCGCTCTAAAAGTCCCCTCAAGGAGGTACGACAAACTGCGCTCATGTATGTGTCTTGCTCAGCCCCATCAAATGAGTTTTTACTGACTTTCGCCGAATCTCACGGCTGATAGCCCCAAGTTACCAGTGGATCTACCATTGCCCACACCGGCTACGAAATGATAAATAGAGCGCAGCATGCCTTCCAGCCCTCTTTCCTTCTCCTTCTTTTTCATGCTTATTATCTAGACCACCAAATCTTTCCTTTCATTATTCAGATCATATATTTTCTTTTCTGGCTTCATTGCGTATGCTACACATACTTTATATCCCATATACCCTCAGTATTCTCATATAACATATACCTTTTCAATTCGTGCATCTTGGCCTCGTAACAATGATGCCCGGACTGCGGAACTTGAATCGACAGCCAAGCTTGCATGGAGCATGCGTCGCATACCCTTCCACGATCTCACCAGGTGCCTACCCGCCCACCCCGCCTCCTTTTCCTCCTCTGTGCATCGTTTCAGGCTGGAAGACACCAGTAGACAATCAAATACTCAGCCAAAATCCGGCCATCCGGGCTATAAGTGTGGTTTGCAGATAGTCGTTCTGGAATTCACTACACACCGAATTCGTCAAGCATATTCGCCCAACTCTTTGTGGCTATCGACGAGCAGTGACGCATACCAAGGCCTACAGATCTGTTGACACGATCGTCCATGTGTTGAATGAACAGCATGAAAATATTATGAGTATATTAGTGCTTACCAAGTGACAATAGAATCTCGAAGACATGTATTTTGTACACAACTTAGTGCGCACTCTTCACGCAAATGTGAACTTTGGCTAATGAAACGAACCATCAATCTAAGAGATGATGTCTGGCTTCTTCGTGTCGTTGATAAGGTTGGGAACGTGTTCTTGGACGAACGAGCAGAATTTGGGCAGAGAATTACGCTCCATAAGCCCACATATCATGCAGAATTCGGTCTTTTGGATCAGCGGATACTTCTTCTGTAAGGAGTCGGTTCTCGGTCCTTTAAGGGGTCCGAAATCAACACGATAAAGGTGGGTTGACCCCCTCTATGTAACTAGTTGTACATTGATAGGGACCACTATTTCCTCCAGTGCAGACATGGAGTTTCCGTAGTGTAACCAATTAACGATGGAGGCTATAGGAGCTTGATAGCCGAAGAGCTCCTCCCGCATGTCGATGACAAGCTGGCGAGACATAACCATAGTTCCAAAATCAATGACCTTGTCTGAAAAGATATGTTGGTGATTTGGACCCAAATTCTATTGAAGGATGGCATAAGAGTAAGTAAAAGAAAGCAACATTCAACAATGGGCTTACAGGCGACAGATTTTCAAAGAAGCATGGAAACGTCTATTAGATTGGAGCTGGTACAGTCTCTGTGAATCAATCGATAACCAGACACTGATTTCGATGATATGTGTTGGTTCATCGGAAGTGTAGCATACCTCGTAACTACCGTGTAATGAGACTGTTCAAAAACTTCAAGTACCTGGACGTTAAGCTTCTCGCGGGCAATGTATTCATTTCCGTTGCCATGTTTGCTTCAATGTCCCCAAACTTGGAATACTTTCAAAGTGGATTTATCGAAGGGAATGACTGTCCTGAGCCGAGGCTACGGTGACTGGTGCATTACATACGCAACTGAAGTAGAGACAGTGTACGGGACGGGAGCGCAGAGGGCTTGTAGGCCATCAGACATTTTCCGAGGAGTATCCTTCCACGTGAGGAAACGAAGGGCATATACGCGCAAGAGCAGGAAGCCGAGGTTGTGCACTTGATGGTTCAATGCTCCGAAGAGGCCGTGAAGATTCGTTGCTTCATGAAGACTTGAAGAATAAAAAGTTCGATATCTACGGTGGTCTGGAGGTTGCGGACCATAGGCGCTAGACCGGAACTTCGTTCACCAGCTAAAGGATCGAGAAACTACTGATTCGCATATATATTTCTTCTTCTGTGCGTTTTTTTACTAAAAAGAACTTCAAGGCAGTCATCAAATCTTCCGTGAATCTGACGACTCTAATTGACGTGTTACCGCTAAAAGCCAGCTTTCCACATTCCGCCAAGGTAGTGCCAAAACCAGTGGAGAAAACGATAGTAAGTAATACATTCTCTCGATAGATTATCCATGCATGCTGACCTGCAGTGGTCTAGCCACTATCAATCATCCTCTACGAAGCGCAAAATGAACGAGCGTGGGGGCACGGTAGAATAAGGGCATCAGGGCTTATTGGCGGCATCGAGCGCGTGTGTTACATGGTATCTTCCGGAGTATACAAATATTGGCGAACTCAGCCGTGGTGAGCCTAATGTGAGACCTCGAGTAACAAATATTTCAGTCCTCTCTCTTCATGCAAATATGAATTTTGGGAAGCAAGGATTCGTCAATCGGAGGGAGGATGATGGCGTCGGTGATCAGTTTGCGAACAATCTCCTCGATCGACGATTGGATTTCGGGGGCTCAGAATTACGCGGCACAAGCCCGATATTCATGCAAAAATGTATCGATTGGATCAGTGGATGCTTCTGCCGTAGGGAATCGATTTTCAGTCTTTGGAGAGAACCGAAATCGACAGGATCAAACATGTTTGTCCCCTTGTACAAAACATGTCCGACGTTGAGAGTGACCTTGATTTCCTGCAGTGCAGATTTGGCGTTTCCGTAGTATAAATAGTCAATCAAGGTGTTCATAGCATCTGTGATGTCTTCATATCTCTGATAGAGGTCCACGCGCATCTCAGAGGTTATAGCGTCCATGGTGGTTTCAAATCTTTGATAGAGGCCAATGCGCAATTCGATGGCAAGCTGGCGAAGCAGAACCATAGTTCCGAAATCAACGGCCATGGTTGTCAACAAAGGTTCGTAGATGTCACTGAAGATGCTATTACGTTACACAAGAATCAATAAGAGATAGCAGCGTCCAGGTATCGACTTACCAGTAACAGTATCTCAAAGAAGAGCGGACACGTTCATCACATAGAAGTTGGTTAAGTCGTTGTGAATCGTCAAATACCTGAATAATGATATCCATACCGACAATATGTGTTTTCCATCGGAAGTGTAACATATCTCGTAAATGCCGCGTGTAGGGAGACTACCCAGAAGATCCAAGTTCCCCGACGTGACATTCGCGGGCAATATATTCGATCCTGCTGCCATGTCTGCTTCAATTTTCCGAAATTTTGAATTCTTAAAGTTGATGTATCGAAGGTGAGGACCTTCTTGGACCGAGACGATGGTAAATGGTATATCATACACACGATTGAAGCTGAGACGGTTTACAGGAAGCAATCGGCAGAGGACTTGTAGGCCATCGGCTGTTTCCTGAGGAATAGTCGTCCACGAGAAGGAGATACGGCCGTATATCCGCAGAATGCTTAGTTTTTGTGCTCGATGACCTAAAACTCTGAGGAGGTCGTGCAGATTCGTTGCTGCTCGAAGAATAACGCGTTTGCTGTCCACGATAATATGGAGACTGCGGACCATGAGTGCTAGATCGGAACTTCGTTCATCGGCTAAGAGATCGATAAAAGTATTGATTCGTCTTGATATTTGTCGTTCTGTGCGCACCATGGCCCAATCCCTCATTTGTCGCGTATGCTTCGGCTCTCGATCGACCACAAGGGTTGAAAACAGGCGCTTGCGAGCGGCGAATGAAAAATACTTTGAGGTCAAAGTGCAGGCAATGAGAGTCTCGAATATCTCTTTCTCTTGAATGACACCACTGCCTGGTGCTAATTGCTCCACGAATGCCTCCACGAGCTCGAGTGGGAAGGTAATGTTTGAGGTTGTCATGGTGTGGGAGAGAGTCGGAAGTCGGCCGCAATTGTGGTGGGATAGAATTTTGATAGACGTTATTCCATGACCGGCAGAGGTCGCAAAGCAGAGGTTGAATGGTATAGGTGAAGAGGCTACAATCGCAGAGTCGAGTGACAGTACGAGAAATATCCCAATACAGTTGCATGCACGTGCATCGTGGGGCGGTGTAAAGCCCATCAATCGTTCTAAATTTAAATCTGTTTGCTACATATCTGTCATGCCTGTGGCTTACTTTGAAGAAAGCAATCTTACTATGGATGGAATCACATACAGTACTATTACGTGTCTAGGCCCAGCGTTTGAATGGGTCCATATTGGCCAACTATCCTAGCCAGCAACGATCTACCAACACTGCATCTACCACAGCAACATTAGAAGCACTAGGCTCCTCCCATTTCGATCAGAACCTTCGACGTCTTTGAAGTGCATGTAATCGATAATGGCGAATTTGTATCTGTGATGGCGTCATATGGGTAATATAAAACTTGGGCCATGTTCAATGGGAAGTTAGCAAAAGGCTGGCGTGGTCCGAAATAGATAATTTTAGATGCGACGCGAGAACTGTATTTTTCATTCAGTAAGTGTCAATAAGCAGCACATTCCCCAGCCAACCACTTCATCTCCGTCGTTATCATCTACGACACCCACCAATCCTATTCCCGGACCGTCCAGTGGACGCGACTTAACTCCATACCAAACTGCAGTAAGATATCATCAATTGATATTCTGATTTAACAGTGAAACCAGTCGCTACGTCGACATTTTCATCCACGTCCCACCCAACTACATCGCAACACCTATGAATCTCTACGGTAAGAGAAATACAGCTATCTGGCCTCAAATGTTCATATTTAAATCAGCACACTGTTAGAAGAACTTTAAGACAGTCATCAAGACTTCCATAAATCTAGCGGATCCTATTTACGTGTTATCACCGATAGCCAGCTTTCCGCATTGCAGCAACGTAGTAGCAAGACCTGTACAGAATAAAATAGTAAGTGATACATTCTTTCTACAGCCTGCCCATGCATGCTGACCGGTGATGCTCTAGCCGCCATCGATCATCCTTTACGCAGCGCAAAATGAACGAGCGTGAGGGCAGGGTGGAGTAAGAGCATTGGGGTTTATTGTCGGAATCGGGCGTGCGTTCCATGGTAAATGAAATATCTTCTGGAGAATAAATTGTCATATAAATGTCGGTGGACTCAGGTCCAATGTGGGTCCTCGAGTAACAGAATATTTGCACACATTTTAATACCCCATCTTCGCGCAAATATGAATTTTGGGAAGCAAGGATTTGTCAACCGGAGGAAGGGTGATTGCGTCGGTGATCAGTTTGCGAACGATCTCTTCGACCGAGGGTTGGACTTCAGGCCCAGAATGATCCTGCATGAGCCCAATATTCATACAAAACTGAGTCGATTGGATCAGCGGATGCTTCTTCCGTAGGGAATCTATTCTCAGTCTTTGGAGCAGCTAGACATGTACCATTGTAACATATCATATGGTAGAAAGGACAATTACAGTGTTACATACCATATGGGTTCAGTAGTTCCTCTGAGCCGCTGAATGCTGTTTAGCCTTAAACAGGAATCTACACTGTAACATAAGATATGATTCAGTAACTACACCCAATGTGCCATGTCTGGCTGGTCAGGTGAGGGTATATTGCCGCACTGCCACCTTTCCCGGCCCCGCCCCGGGGACCGGAAATTGTCCCCTTGCCCGACACTTTTTTTTTTGGTTCCAAATGCAATTGCTGCGCAGCAAAAAAATTGACAGAATTCGTGCCAAATGTTATGGTAGTGAGTCCGCCCATTTCCGCCCCGAATGCCGCCCGAATGCCGTCCCGAAAATTGAACATTGCCTGAATCTCAAGCATGCGATATATATGGGGTCTACGTGTGTACACCATAACACCAATAGTGTAGCAGGATGTATTATTAATGACTACACCTATGCCAGGTTTCGAATCCCGCTTGCAGTTTTTGAATTTTTTGTTTTTTCCAATTATGCCCAGCATTGCAGCCAGTAATTTAAAACAAAAAATTAATATGGCATACAATAGCATAGTGTAGCGGTATTTGGCAGATCTACAACCGTAGCTCAGGGATCGAAACTATTAAACCGTATTTTTTTTTCATGCTTACGGGTCGGAACATTCGCCAACCCGGTGCCGGTCCCAGACCCCTCTCGTTTGTTAGGCTATCGTACTCTAATTCCTAGTGACGCCGAGAAACAGTTTAAAGCTATGTATAATTGCATTGTCCAAAAAATCATACTAATAAAAACCGCCCTTGTAAACTATTCAAACCACTCATCGTCCATGTCCTCAAAGTCATCCGGCCGATACACCTTTTTGTTCGCCTTGCTTTTCTTTTTTTTGGCCGGCTGTCAGCCAGACCTTTGGACGAATCAGGAGGAAGGGAGTAGAGATATGGATTGTGATGAACAGGATCTTCATCTTCATCGGACATCATTGCTGCATCTTGAGTAGTGCCAGCAGCATGTGCCGAGGAGGAGGTCTTTACACGGCCCCCATTTTTTGGTCGGACTCCGGTCAGACTCCGTCGGACTTTCTATATTCAGAATGACAATTTTTCTGGTCTAGGACAGCTGAAATTTTCCGGTGAGATTCCGGTGAGATTCCGGTGAATGTCCGATGGACTACAAGTCCAACGGACTGTCCAGGCGGACTGTCCACTGGAATAATGCCAAACCAGCAGTCAAAGTCCAATGGAAATGACCAGACAGGACCAACGGAAGTCCATCGGAATCCCACCGGACATGACCAACAGAAGTCCAATGGAAGTCCAATGGAAGTCCAACGGAAGTCCAATAGAAGTCCAATGGAAGTCCAACGGAAGTCCAACGGACAGCAAGCAGAGGGTTATTCATATTAGTATTAATAAAAAGAAAATATTAATGGAAAAATAAAACTTAGATCAATTAAAGAGTTATCACACATAGAACACAGTAGAGATTGTAGAGTCAATAGACTGATATATTTTTCTGAGTGTATGTGGTCCTTATCAACAGAATTCTGTATTTTGTTCAGTCCGCAGGGTGAGCGGTCCGATGTGATGCATTCGAAGTCACATGACTCAAATGTAACAACAACATGCGCGTGACATGTTGATGCCACGTCGGTCCGTTGTTGATTCCGACACCCACTCTTTTCCTTCCACCACCACCACCGCCTTGTCGGTCAGAGCCAGGCGAAAGCCAACCCGACGCGACAGAGGACGAGAACAACCGCGACAGCCACACCGACGAGGACGACTGCGACAGCGACAACGAGGACGCGGACGAGGACCACAACGAGGACGGCGAGGGCGAGGGGCGAGGGGTGAGGGCTAGGACGAGGACCGGCGAGAACAAGGGCCGCAACGGCGAGGGCGAGGATGGCCAGGGCGAGGGCGAGAACGAGGACCGCAAGAACGAGGACTGCAACGGCGACAGCGAGGATGGCCAGGGCGAGGACGAGGACCGCGAGGACGGCCAGGGCGAGGGACGAGACCGCGAGGACGGCCAGGGCGAGGACGAGAACGAGGACAGCAACAGCAACAGCGAGGACAGCGAGGGCGAGGACGAGGACCGCGATCGCGACCGCGAGGACGGCCAGGGCGAGGGCGAGGACGAGGACGGCGAGAACGAGGGCTGCGACCGTGACGGCGAGGACGGCCAGGGTGAGGACGAGGACGCGACTGCAGAACGAGGACTGCGACGGCGAGGACGTGGACGGCGAGGGCGAGGATGAGGACAACCCACGTTGATAACACGGACGACAACACCACCGATGTACCCTCCGCCCCCTTTTTCTGTTCTTTCTATTTTTTTGTTTCTTTTTGATTATGTTTTTCTTTTTTTTACCTGTATATAATCATGTAGTATATAGTTTTAATATATTATATTACATTGTCACATAAATTTAAGCTAAGATTAAAGTATTCCAGTTGGAATCCAATTGGATTCCATTCCATGTGAATTTAAAGTTGGACTTAGTGAAATTCACAAAGTCAGATAATAATGTAGTATATAGTTTTCAATATATTATATTACATTGTTACATGAATTAAAGATAAGATTGAAGTATTATCCTAGTGACCTAGCTTCCTTAATATGGCTCCCAAAGCTTCCAAGAACACTGCTACTGTCCCTAACTCCCCTCCCAAGTCTGCAATTAAACCAGTGACAGTCCACTGGACATCCACTGGACATCCACTGGACTCCACTGGACATCCACTGGACATCCACTGGACTCCACTGGACAGAGCACTCTTGGATCTGGTCTAATTAAGTGCTGAGAGTCCACTGGAAGTCCACTGGAAGTCCAACGGAAGTCCAACGGACTGGACAGTCCGGCCAGTCCACCTGTTTTCTGTCTTGAAGTGACTTGACCGGACTTTGACCGAATTTGGCCGGACTCTGACTGGACTGGTACCGGAATTTTGTCAAGTCCAACGGAATCCATTGGACATCCAATGGACTGTCCATTGGAATTGGCTGGGTCCGGTGAAAGTCCGTTGGAGTCCAACGGAAAATGGGGGCACTGTAAAGTACACCCGAGGAGGGGAGGTGGGGAGGTGAACCATTGTCTTCCGGCATGTTGTTGAGGGCAGAGCGGATCCGGGCCGGGAAATGTCCGGACGAAATATTAGCGGCTTCGTCGTCATCGGACAACATGTTGTCCAATGCAGCCCGGACACGATTCACATCCGACAAAACATCTGGGGCAGGAAGGGGCTCGTCTTCTTCTGACAACATGTTGTCCAATGCTACCCGGACACAATTCACATCCGACAAAACATCCGGGGCAGGAAGAGGCTCGTCATCATTGGACAACATGTTGTCCAATGCCACCTGGACACGGATCCCGTCGGACAAAAACATTAGGGGCCTCGTCGTCGGAAAACATGTTGTTTAATGCCGCCCGGACACGGCTCCGTGATGACAACGATGATGGAGCCGGTGCATCTCTTACTGTCAGACAGACATTCGTCGATGAAATAATCTGCACCTCATCATCATCTGACATGTTGTGCATGGTGGGTCGTGCAAGACTCTCGCGCCGGAAGGGAGTACGGAAACAATTTGGATCTCATCGTCATCGGACACGTTAGCAAGTGCGTCCCGAACCCAGTTGCCGCCCCGCTGTATGGAAGGGGCGGGACTATCTCTACTTCGCTGTCATCGGACATATTCGCCAGGGCGGCCTGAACCTGAGCGCTAGTCAGTTGCACAGCACGTGGGCGCCGACGACCTCAACCTCGCTGTTGTCAGATATGTTTGCGATGGTGTTCCGTACGAGGTGGCGGACATTCGTAGTGTGAGTCTCCAGTACCGGCACTGGGGCGGGCGACGTTCTGGTACATCGTCAGCAGACATGTTTGCAGAGGCCTCCCGGATACCTGTTCTATGGCATGAATAAAAGTGGTGAAGAGAGAGGGTGACAACGTACAAGATCCAACTGTATTCCTTGTTTCTGATTCGTCTCCAACGATTTGCCCATCTTCCAACTCCATCCCGTAACCAGTATGGATCTCCATCTGTTGAGACCGCCCCAAGAGCGAGAACATCTTCGCAAGTCAGGGCTTTGCCCCATGTCCACTGAGAGCGGGCTGGAAGTAGTGACGCCGGTGCCGGTATCGATCCCGGTGCCGTCCCACTTGGCGGAACATTCGCGGTTTCTTTGAGTACGGCTGCCTCGTGCAATTCGTAAAATCCTGCAAGACGTCGCTGACAGAGAGTGCTCTCTGTTTCTGCAAGTAGATGGAGCTTCCTGGTATTACAAGCAGCATCTACATTCATTTGGTACAGGTCGATGGCCATTTGCTGATATATATTGCACATGCCACACTCCGGGTCAGCACTGGAAATCGGCACGGGAATTTCGGGTACTGTCAAAAGATCGATGCCTGGGACGGGCGGCCGGAGTGGGGCGAGGGGGAGGACGGAACCGGGCTTTATTGTCCGGTAGTTTTGTCATTGGGCGGCCAGACTGGAGTTGCTCGCGGTGGAATTCGAGGGCAACATTCAGCCTCTTGTCGTTGAGTGTTATCGATGCCGCATTTTTGTTCCACCAGGCGTATTTGTAATGCGATGCCATGTGATGGGGGTGTTCAGTTTGGGTGCTGGCAGAAAGGATTGCGATAAGTCGGGAGTCGTAAGGAATCGGCAGCTGACTAACATCTGCTCGACATAGAGACACGGCCAAAGAACGCAGAATGATAGGAGTGTCGAAAACCAAACCCATAGCGTTAGCAATGCCCACATATTGCAAGAAGAATCTCTGGTTTATGAGATGTGAACTTTGCCGGATGTGTGTGAATCAACACATATGTACACTTACGGTCTCTTTAAGGAGGCATGTTTGCATCCAACCCTGATGCCGATTCTCGGCTTTGATCATCTTTCCTAGAGCTGCCCGCAGTCGAGATTCACCATATGCTATGTACCGGAGAACATCCCGACTCCAGTTATCGTCCGCGCCATGTTGCAAGCTGAAGGGGTGGAAGGGTGCGACAGTGTTGTTCTGGGACATAGCTTGTAGTTCAGATCAGAGAGTGTGGTTGAAAAAAGAAGCAGGTTGAACAAATAATTATGATGAAATTTATTTACATTGATTTATAATGAGTATTTGATTGCTGAAATGATTGGTCAGCAATGATGGCCAATTGATGCCACATCGTGGCCTGCCGGTGTGCATAAGCAACGGCTCCGGGCTGAAGCGGAGCCAATTCCCGCCCCCGGTGCCGATGCCGCTGACTTCCACCACCGGCTTTTGTTTAAGAAATAGGACACGGTCCACTGCATCTCATATGAAATGAGTATCTTCTCCTCATCCCATCATTGAAATTGTGCCCTTGCGCGAAGCCAATGAACACGTTTGACTGCTATGATTTAGAACTTCGTAACACCCAGTGATGAAAACAACTTACACTCAAGGATGGTTGCCGGATCCGTTTCTTCTTCCATACCTAAGTCGCCTTCGTCTTCCCCCCGGGATTCGAACGGCACCGGGCTCGGCATCCTGTCCACGCATTCGGGGCAAAGGCGTTGGCTCACAGAATGCCAAATCCACGATAGTCTAAGTGTAGTGGAGCCGGAAAGATTTGGATTCAAAATCATAGTGCTTCCTCTAACATCTTCCTTCTTCAGGATACGTAGTTTGCGCGAGGGTGATATTATCTGCACCGAGGGCGGATCAGCTTGGCGCGGCAATGAGTATACACCTGGGAGTGAAAAGATATCCTGTGGTTAGCTGCTTTGATTGTTGTCCGGGCCCGGGTCCGGACCCCCTTGTTGGGGCATCCCTATAAACGCTTGAATATAAGAAGGACTTTTCTGCAATGAGCTCGCGAATCTGGTCAAGATGGCCGGTAGCTTGTTTGATTCGTGCTTTGAGTTCCGGCGTCATTGTAACTGTCGCTGCAATTACCATTGGATGGTAGACATAGTATGTGTAGGTGAATGTCGTCGTTGAGTTCCGTGGCAACGGGTCGGGTCGGGATATCATCCCCGTCTTCCCATATATCCAAAGGCTGGTCCAGTAAAATAACACTCTGACCAGATATCTGCAGGACCCCTGCAAGACCTTGCAAGTGGGTGAGCTGTGTCATCTCCGCAGCTAATTCCTCTCGTAATTTGTTCATTTTATCTCTATCGTCAATGCGATCCTCGTTAATCAAGCGCCGTGTTCTAATTCGAATATCCAACCTTAAGCCCGTTAAATTGATAAATAACTACGAAGGAAATGAATCTCAACTCACTGTTTTTCTTCCACCAGCAGCGCAAATTCCAACCATGATTCAATGGGGGACAAGATCTGGGGCGGGGCGGTGTTCGTGCTGGAGGTACTGTCCCCTCTGGTCCCGAGGTCGGCCAGACGTTTGGCAGCATATACATCCATAGCCTTGGGGTTATCCAGTCGCTGGGCTTCCGCCTCTTCAATTTGCTTTGTCCACATTTCAACCGTGTCAGGCCCGGCTGCGGCGCTTGACTTTCATAAAGCAGTTGTGGAACCTTTCTCGGTGTAGGTCCGCTTCTACAAATCGTTTGGATAGATACTTCCAGATTCCCAAAGCCTTTTTATGATTCGAATCGCAAGCATGATCATCGAGAAGCTCCGCACGATGAGCTAGAGTTGCTGTCCATGCCGCCCGGGAGATTGGATTCAAGTTTGACCAGAGTGATTCCAATATTTCACTGCAAACTGTAGCCGTGCCCGGAATAAAAGTCGGAGTGTATCGGAAAAAACATTCGACTTTGTGGGCATGGATGTGAAACATCCCAATGGCTCGGTCAAGCTTTAGACCCGGCGGAAGCAAGTGTCCAATTCGTTGCAGCAGGTAAATAAAGTATTGACATATAATGTCATATATCACCGTTGCCCTTGGTCCGGGTGAACCATAGTGGAAGCCAGGGCCATTAGAAAGGAAAAATCGACGTTTTTTTGCTGTTCACCCTTGAAAAGATCGGCCATAGAATTTGGGGCGAAGCATCCATGTCGTGCACACGCAAATGCCACAATTCCAGTGATGTCGTAGGCGGATGAGGCAATAAGTGCGTTCTTGATAGCTTTAAATGTGTTCTCACAAGGCGCGCCCTGTGAAACTGTTTAGCTGGGTCGGAACAGGGGCGGGTCGGCACCGGCACCGGCCACTCACAGTCAATCTTTCTATAGCATGTCGCAAGTATGAATCATACTCTGCACGCACTGGAATCATACCTCCTCCTTCCGAAAGCCATATATCCTGAGACGGCTTCTCTGTCCAAACATGGTCTGCCTTGAAATTTCCATCAGCAACAAATATTCGTTTATATACCCAACGGTTTGGGTCGTCTTTCCAGTTGTCCGGCAGGTTAAGTCCGACCTGTGGACATGCCGGGCAGTAATTTGCGAGTTCCCCTTTCCGGACTTCTGTCGCACCCCTACCATTGTGACCAGCAAATCCCGACCACTTGAGTTTTTCATCCATCGCCATAGACGTGTCATACGTCAAAATTCGTTGTATAGATCAACAACACTGGAGGGAGCAATGGGGTTTGTTAACCGGGCGCCAATAAATTGTAAAATTGATACGCTGATGCCTTGAGTTCAAGATTTGAAAGACGGAAGCAATCGAGCATTTGAGCTGAAAACAATGTCCGGATGTGATAGAAGCTCGTTGGAATCAATCTGCTTGCCATGAGATCAAGGGGAAGAATTTCAGCCCCTTGACATGAACAAGACACCATGGCCAAGTGGTGAAGTCCATTCGTATGAACGACACGGATGTATGAATTATTCAGGCCATCGGCACTCGGAATGCCACCGGAAGGGACTGTGGTTGGATCGTTATCTCCAATGTTCAGTGTTTCGAGATAGTCCGGAATATATTGGACATCGGCATCGGCATTAGTGACTTCTGTGGCATTGTCAGATTCCTCGTCCGGCACCGTTTCGTCTGGTAACGCTTCTGAACTGCCTTTCAGAGATTGCAGATAGAGATCAAACTGTTGATCATCCAAGTCATAATCGGTTGGTTGTGGCGTATCATCCCATTCTTCCTGGTGATTACCTGCGTGCCTGTCATCGTGTTGGTTTGGACCCGGCCCCGGCCCCAGCCCCGCTTTCTCAAATCCTGAACCCTGTTGCCGGAGTTCTGCCTGCTCCCTCTCATCTTTGGGCCGCTCCAACGACTCCAAATACTTTGTCTGGAATTCGAGGGCTGTGCAGAGAGGATTACCCTTGTGATGTGGTATTAGAAGGTAGCTTCCGACTTCCCAAAGCTCAGCTTTAGCGGAAATGAGAACCAGTCCAACGTTGAATCCTGTGCATAGGATTGTCTTGATGTGTCTCACGCATGCAAGACCTGCACAACATTACAGGCATACTGCAGTCTTGACAACACCATACCGCCCGGAGGTTTGAAGCACAGTGAATGCACTCAGAGAGCTCAGGTCGGAGTGATTCCCGGCTGAGCAATGCCTCTAGTAAATTGTCTATTCTCTCAACAAACTGCAATATATAATCCCGTTGTGTCTTTTATGCGGTCAGAACACAAATTAAATGGACATATTTAAAGCAGTCTAACCTTCCATGTTTTTGGTTCTACAACGGAGTCATCCACTTCCAAATCCATGTCATAAAATGGATTGCCTTCAATATCTGGAGTCATGTCTGTTGATGCGGAAGGCCCAGCAGTAGGATCTGTCGGTTCACGTTCCAGGGCGACTGCATATTTTTGTCTTGACTTCGCCCCATTCCGTGTGACGGTTTTTCTTGTTTCATATGTAATAGCGGGCGGCAGCCCTCGGACGTCCCCCTTCACGCAATACATTTCGGCGTGCCTCTTTTTTGTTTTTGCCTTTGAGAGGGCATTGAGAGACAGAGACAGAAAGTCGTTGTAATATTGCATATGAAAATTTACCAGATATAACCGCATCATGGGTTATCCGGATCTAGACCACATCTGGTATCCTATTTGAAATCATATGTTGAAAATTTCCATCCGATTGAAGCTTCCCTTACGTGCATCTTTATCGTTCCGCCTACTCCACATTTGTTGCGAATATGGACTCTGCAACTATCGAACTTCCTCCTGCCCCACCAAACATATCCTCCAGTGATGTGCATCCCGAGGATGTGGACGACAATATCGGTCCAATCCCCAATCCTGTCACTCCCAATTTTCTTGTTCGTCCAGACCGGCATCAAGTTGTCTATAATGCTGAAGAACGGAAAGTACTTGACGCCCATAAAGAACGGTATCTGGCATCAAGATCGATGGAGGAACGCAAAGCGTTGCAAAGATGTACATTTGCCTGCTATATTTCAGTACTGGGACAGTATAGGGCATGATATTGGAGACTCACGAACACAAGCCAGGGTACGTTCAACTTTCATTTTATTCCGAAAGTTAGAGTTTAAATGTTCTAAAAATACATTTGGGGCGCCTTTTTCGGACTGTCAACATTATATAGAAACTAGTCGCTTGGATACAAAACACATGGCGAGGAACTAAAATCGCAGAAACTGTAATTGCCGGGCAGCAATGAAAAAGACCGAAGTTCTATGGCAGACACGCAAAGAAGATGTTTTTGCAGAGATCGCAAGGCTGATGGGACTCGATTCCGCATCCACCCAAACGCCAAATTGGTTTGCCTTCCGTATGAAGGCCTTGGGAAATATCCTGCTGCACATGTCGGCATTAGAGCTGGAACAATTAGATAGAAAAGGAGAAGCAATTGTGTCCACAGCAAATCAGGGCCGAGGACAGACGACAACTGTCAGTTATATGCTTCTTTGTTGCAAACTGAATTAATGTTTATAACAGGCTGGCCAAAAAAATGCCATTCCACGGTTCTCAAAAGCCGCAAAAAGTCACTGGAATGAGATGGGCGTTTTGGCCCTTTCATTTGTGGCGTACACCGACTCGTCAGGCAAGCTTGTTGTTCAAGTGTGAGCAATTCTCCCTTCTCCGGCGCACTGCTGGGCCGGGCCGGACATTCTTATCCCAATTTTATAGTCACGACCAGATGGCGGAACTTATGGAGGTTGATGCCCCACTGTTTGAAAGTGAATACAAGCCTCAGGTTCATGAAATGAAGCTATATGTCATGGAATATATAACGAAAATGAAACGGATCTTGAACCCTGGACCTCAACCATGGAAGCAGCCTGGCCGGCGGCAATGATGGCTGGGATCTCAGTCTCCAATTTGACGGCGCCGGATTCCCCATCCTGCCTCAGGGATTGGACACGAAGTCCGGTAATCTGCCCATCAAGAAAGAACTTCGATGAGATGATTAGGAAATACCTTGCCAAACATTACAGTGAGTACGCCTCATAACTTTGCTGGGACTGTTCAACTGAATTCCGCCTAGAGCTGGCAACGCGCGGACAAAGGGGAGCATGTCCCGTACAAACAGGTACAAGAACATCAGGCCCAGTTTATATTACCGGAATATCTACCCCGTGGATTTGAAATGAAGGACCCACGGGACTTGACATTGCTAAATCTGATATCATTGATAGACCACATTTTGGGGAGACAGGAAACACATCCTATCAGTCATGTCTTCCGCTTTTCAATGGTCAATGCCAAATGAAAGGGTTATGAACCTATCCGAACACATTATCCTGACGAAGACAGGAGCGAAGGCTCACCCGAACCCGACCCGAACCCGGACTCAGACTCAGCACCCACCACAGGGAAACAGTCCAAAAAACAAAGAAAAGAGCAAGGCAGGGAAAGGTAAACACATTGCTCAACCCGATGGGCAGAGTGTATTCAGACTGGGAGATAACCTCTTACAAATGAGTCCTGACTCCAATTCCAACCCGGAGCTATCGGAATACGTATCCCGGACCATTGACAAAGGCAAAGGGAAAGCCATTGGACCGGACCCAGATATTCAACTCGGTGTAATACAAGAGGCTATGGAGTCGTTGAATGACCCAGTCTCACATCATTTTTTGCTGCAGCTTTATCCGGACAGCGACAGCCATGCTCAACATGTAAACCTGAACGCATGGGACTGGGGCACAAATTCTGCCCCCTACCAGGATAGAACATATAATGCCGGGGTCTACCCCGATATACATTACAATGCAGGTTTAACAGTCGCCGATTCTTATTCCACTGGCTCATCCAACGCCAAAGCAACCCAAGGGCCCCTGAACGCCGATCCTGACGGGCGGACTTGACGACATGGAGTATTTCAGAAGATTTAGTGCCAGCCAAAATCCACTCTACAACAGCGGGGTAGATTATCAATTTCGGGATGCACATACGGAACCCTTCATGTCCAATACCAATGTCTATTCCTTGTCACTTACCATGCCCACCCCGTTGCCCTGTCCGGTGCCGACAGAACAGTCACCCCAATTAAACACCGGGACCGCTTCGATCCCCGCTGGTATGTTGACATACCCGGTGAAGCCGCCGGTCCCAATACTGGCACCGGCACAGACACATTGAAGGTGCCAGACAACTCTACTGCCGCACCGATTGTCAATCTTCCTCAAAGTAATCAAGCAGAACAGAATAAAAGTACGACATTGCGTTCTTCAAGCGGTGAAGTAGCTGGATATGAAGTGTTATCTCATTTAGCAGAGTTGCTGGTCGTTGACCCTTGCAACATAACGGGTCCCTTGCCGGGGGGTCAACCCCGTAGCCGGAGCCGGCCGGACCCGCAACATGTATTGGGCCCAACAACTCCATAGTTATGCCAATTGTCGAACCTCTTCATGATCGAAACCCCAAACACGGTGGGAAAAGAGCAGTCCGGGCATCGGACATTTTGGCATTACTTGAGTCCGAGTCAGATAAACTTCGGGTAAATGGCCCGGCGAAAATGCGCAAGGTCCGGGAATAATATTCCGCACTCTTACCTTTTTCTTTTGATTCTTACATTTCACTCTTTGTACACACAAAAAAATGTGACATAGTATAGTAACAAAAAGCATAGAAGTTCCCAAGAAAATACAAAAACTGTTTATATAACACGAAAAGGGAGAGCTGCTTAATGTATTGTTCAAAAAAGTCCCGGCACCAGCAATGCGGGCGCAATCCAATGTCCGGCATAGCATACCTCTACTCTTCATCCATCTCATCATCAGTGGTATGGTCCACCAGAGGACCCCGACCATGGAGGGGCTGACAGGTGTGGGCCTCCGTACTATCACAATGGGTTGTTGTGAATCGCCGGCCGGGGTAGGCGGGGCGGGGGCGGGAACTGGGACCAGGTGCATTTTCTGAACCCGACGAGGCCACTGGGAGAGATGGCTGAGATGTTGATGACCCCGGTGACGCTGTTACAGGTGTTGAGATCTCCGCGGGCAGTGCCATCTCAACATCCTCGGTAGGAACAGATTGCACGTTCGAAGAACCTGGAATATAACGCCAAATGACGTTGCCAGTGATGTTGTGATAAATACAACCGTGGATTGGACGGTTGGGATCGGACTTACAAAGAATATAAGGATCCGCTCCCAGCTCCGGACTGGCTCCGGAAGACCTGCCAGCGGTCGATGACAAGTCGATGGGTTCTACGGGGAGGGTGGCAGCAGTCTCAGATTCGTGCGCAGGATTAGGCATGGCCGCGGATGTGACAGTGGGCGCAGTGGGCGATAGTGGGCGCAGTGGGCACAGTGGGGCGCAGCAAAGCGTAACGGGGGAAGCATGGTTAGCGAGGGAAGTGGGCGGTAGCAGAGGCAGTGGGGAAGCGATATCAGAGGGTGGCACCGATTGGCACTCGACAATAAGTGTAGGGTTGACAGATGAGAAAAGAGGAACAAAGGCCTGCGGAGAAGCAGAGGCGGGGGAGGAACAGAGGGTTGGAGAGGAAGAGATGCCGTTCCGGACCCGGAAATTGCTCCGGCGCTGCCCCCGGACGCATACTCTTGGGTGGATGCTCGCTCTAGCTTACCAACCCGCTTCTTAACGCTTTCTATCAAGTTAAACAAATTCCCGATTTCTTCATCGAAGGCTTGAATAACCGCTGCGTTCTTCTTCACCTGCTGTCAGGACTTGTCAAAGGCCCGGCTGTTCTGGGCCATCTGATCCTCTAACTTCTCAATTTGATCCTCCAGCAGTGGGAGAATCTCGTTGAGCGCCTTCCAACGTTTAATATCCTCAGCGGTTATGCCTAAAAGTAAAGTCAACAGTCTGAACCCCATGTGAACGGTTGTGCTTACCCGCTAACGCCAGATTAAATGCCGGTCCCGGTGCCGACCCGGATACGGGCATTTTATCGTCCACTCTGACGTTTTCTTCGCCGGCTCCTTTCCCTTCCCCTTCCCCTTCCCTTGCCTTTCTTTCCATCTTCTTGAGACCAGATCGACATGCTTTATGCGCCAAAGCGCATTGATAGCAAGACCCTCTGCTCCTTTTGCCTGCTACCTGCACATTCCAAGCCCTTCCGCTTGCAACGCAAACATTTCACTGTGAACACGCGTTTCGGTTGCAATGGGGGGCAGGGCGAAGCTTCTGATCTGGGTGCCTGCCCGGACCCGAGATCCCGGCAAAGCCTTAGTGACGGCGGGATCATCATTGTCGTGATCCTCTTCGCTTTCGTCGCTGCTGTCGCCGTCGTTGTCGTCTTCGTCGTTGTCGTCGCCGCCGGGCGTCATCGTCCGCTGTCGTCATCTTCAGTCGCCTGCTCGATGTCCCGCTTGCGCTTCTTGGCCAAATTCTGCCCGGGATGACGATCTGTTTGCGAGGCTGTCCCGTCCCGCATATCTTTGTCCTCGCGCTCCGGACAATGTTCCTGTGACGACTTTCCTTCCTTCACGGCGATTGACATTTTGGATAGTAGAATGGACGGGGGGGCGGATGGGACGAGATGTTGAGGGGGTGGCGGGGGTGCGATTTGCCTGTATTGCTGCGATGTCGCTGGTTCGGGCTCATCGAATATCTGTAAGGCCAAAATATGGTGTTGCATACCAGTTGACAACGTAGCTGCCTTGGGTTTGGTTCGGGACTTGATCCCGACGTTGCTTGAGGTTTTGGCTGTCCCTTCGATCCTGAGGCCTCTTCCGGGCCCGGCCCACTCATCCGGGATTTGGGTTTGGGCATCGCCCGGGGGGCGAGGGCGGATCGGGTTGGTGTTCACCTGCATAATGTTTGTTGGGGAGGTCGGACTGCGTGGTCGGGCGGGGGTAGGGACAGAGGTAGCGGCCGGAACCGGACCCGGGGCGGGATTCAGCCCGGTACTTCTCCTGACGGTTCCTTCAGCCCACTCCAATACCTGCCTGTGTTGGCCGTGCATTCTCTCTTAATCTCTCCTCCCCATCTGACTCTATCCAGGCCTTCTCTCGTATGAGTCGGACTGAGCCCGCATTTCCTGAGTCCTTCTCTACGGTGGGTGCGTCACCACTTCCTTCAACTGGTGCAGATGCTGCGTGGGATTGTTGTCTCCATTCACCACGAGGTATGTTGTATTTTGCAGAGAATCTGGCTGGGTCAAAATTCGGGTCCTTCAACGTGGTGTAATATTCCATGGCCGGCTTCCAGAAAAACAGGTGCAGGTGCGTGCTCAATGTCTCCGGGAATACCTTATTTTCTTTCGCCAGCAAAACATTTCTCTGAAATTTTGATTTGAATATTGTTATCGTCAAGAAAATTTGCACTCACCAATCCTCTCCTCTGCGCTTTGAGAGCTCCAAGATATTCCCATTCTCTGCACCCTCCTTGATCAAGTTATTGAGGTGCACGATGGAAACGGCGAAGGCTTCGGAGTTTGCGAAGATGTTGTTGTTGGACATCGTGGTTAAGGAACTTAGCAGCAGGGGCCGGGATTTGGACGTGAAGATGAGCGGATCGGCACTGGGATGTTACGGTAATAGAACAGGGTAGCGTGAAAAATTAGAATGATCGCAAACATCAACCAGCCATCAATATACCAAATAGGTATCAACACTGCAGCCACAGACACGCTATAGCCCCCTAAACACTCAGTGTCCGGATCGTGACTTACTTTTCAACCACCATGCCTAACCCTGAGACATACATATCTGCAGTCCCAGAGGGCTATGTCCTGATTCCCCATTCGACAGAGAAGAATCAAGGATACCTCGTCCCGCAATTTATGGTTCCCGATGTCCTCCAGTCCTTTCAGGTACATCATGAAAAGCAAAAATGGAGACAGTCATGATGGAACGCAAAGTCAGTATAATCCGTCCCGGACCTGCCCCGGACCCGCTCCGTCCCGCGTTTCCAATACTAATATATACATGTATATTTCAATTTATCAGAGCTCTCAGGTGCATAACAGGCCATTTGTAGAGATTGCAGAAGAGCATATCAGGGTTCCTCCAAACCTGGTAAGTCTAATATCCGTGTTGGATCAGTATTATTCTCATATTTATTAGGACTTGAGCAACGAGGAACGTCTCAACATTCATGCAGAAGTCATTGCAACTACGGACCGGCTCGGAGCGTCCTACAAGGATGCTGCAAATTGCTTGTATCTGGCCGAAGTCACAAAGCTGAAAGCGGTAGACCTACATAAGAAGGGTCTTGCTAATGAGTCACAGCGCATACAAAATGCTCTGATTGAATTTGGACAAAAATATAGGGATTATGTGCATTCCGACACGAATGTAGCGGACGTAGATGTTGGTATTGGAGGATCAGAGACGGCATGGTCAGAAATGAATGCGACTAGCGTCCCGGAATATCATAGTTTGGGCAAGGGAAAGGGAAAGGGCCGGGTTGTCTAGAAGTAGTCAAACTATCTTGTTTTATTTGTATAAAAAAGGACATTTTATAAAAGGAGAATACTATCGTTGAATGTACTGCGAAGACACAAATCGTCGTTTTGAATTGCTTGGGGAACGGCACCGGGTCCGGGTCGGATGCGGCATTTGCACTGACTTCCGTGTATATCCACACTGCCTTCCAACATGCAGTATGAATCCACCCCCGCACACTGTGCCGCTGCCGATCCCGACCCGTCAATATGTACCTTCAACACCTGGGCATGACTTCAGTTGTACAGAGGTGGTACCACTGAATTGTAATTCCTAGCGAGCATGGAATATCATTTTCAGGTCGCGCCAAAGTGAACATTCGGGTCGGACACGGGTCGGGCGCGGGTCGGAGAATTCGTTTACACCTACTCGCAAGGTTTATGTTACCCGTCACTGTCACTGTATGGCAAAAACACGAGTTGGTACAACTATACAACTAATCGCCAGGCAAGGACCGAACACGGGTCGGACACGGGTCGGACACGGGTCGCAGAGGGTATTTTTGCTGAACTTTAGACCGAATGAGAGACAGAAGAGGTATGGTTCCATGGACGTTAAAAATTTAGTGCAATTCAGCCCATAATGAGAAATATGCAATACGAAGTAAGAAGACCGTTGTCCGACCCGGGAAACGCGCAAACCATATCCTGCCCAGAATATTTCTTACAAGTGATGGATATATGGGGTATATTCATCATATGATCAGATTGCTTCTATTCACTGGCCCATATAATATGGTACAGTGTGGATTGCCATTTAAAGGCATGTTACATTGGGGCGGCTCAAAGGAATTATTGAATCCATATGGAATGCTACATTGTAACTGTACTTTGTATCATATACTATACTACAGTGTAATATCAGTATGTGTTTGGAGGGAACTGAAATCGACAGAATCAAACATGTTTTCCCCCTGTACCAAATACGTTCTCACGCTGAGAGTGACCTTGATTTCCTGTAGTCCAGATCTGGTGTTTCCATAGTATAACCAGTGGATAAAGGTTTTCATAGCGTCTGTAATGGCTTCAAATCTTTCATCATGTCTCTGATAGAGGCCAATGCGCCTTTCGATGGCAAGCTGGCGAAGCAGACCCATAGTTCCGAAATCAATGGACATGGTTGTCAACAAAGGTGTGTACATGCCAATAAAGGGCTATTCAAAGATTAAACAAGAATTAGTAAGAGATAGCGGTGAGATGTTTAGTGCGGGGTGACTTTGTAATTGCCCAATACACAACACCCAATCAAATATTTATATTGATCAGTTCGATCTGGGAGGGTAAGCTCGTAAGGCTTATTACAATAACTAGTTTAGCAGAGTACAGACTTAGACGATCGCTCTGGGGTGACCACTAGTAGCTAGAGAATGTTTTTACAGGCTAGTACACACAAGGCACTCGAATAGTAAGGGTGATCTCTCTTATATGAGGGCGATCACCAATATCAGGGGGATCGCTTTTGGGGGGCGAGTGTACACGGGACACTTGACAGTTTCTCTTTATAAAACCCAAACTCAAACTTTGTCAAACACTATAAGCGATCACCCGTATTAACACGTAGTAGATCCTTGATTCCTATAAGCAACTGGGCACACTAGTCCACAGTCCTTAGTTTACTATAGGCAACGTCCTGAAAACAGTCGGATTTCTCTGACAGTCGTCCCTAGTTACTATGAGCGATCACTAGCCTTTATAGGGTTCCCACCCGTACTTAATAATCCCCAGGGCAGTCTTACTATAGGCAACGTCCTGAACAGTCGGAGTTCTCTGACAGTCGTCCCTAGTTACTATGAGCAATCGCTAGTCGATATAGGGTTCCAATCCGTACTTAACAATCCCCAGGGCAGTCCACGGATGACTTATAAAAGCCTGCTTATCAAGTCTAATAGACCTGACGTTGAATATCACAACAGCGATCACTCACAAAACCAGGTAGCACCTAATTGCTTAAGGTGAACTGCAGTGTTTGATCTCTTATCACACAAATCACTAGTCCTCAAAGTGTTAACACTAGAATTCTTATTCAGAGTAAATTCTGATATCAAATCTGGGGTGTAAATTACTTGGTTCCTATTCTAAGATACAGGACTGTTTTTATAGACTAAATAGATACTTTGGCTTGTGATAATTGAAAGAGACTAAGAGAAAAGGAAGGAAATGGACCGCGTGCTGCCTAGCCTTTGCTGCACCAATTATAATAGTGGAAAGTACTAGTTTGCCTGGGCTACGGCGCTTATTTGAAGATAACATGGTTGTCCATGCGGCAGTGCCTTCTTGGGTAGTGATCACCCGACTTATTTTATCAGATGGCTCAGCGGCTAAGGCATGTCGGGACTAGATTACTTAGGGGTATATTTCCTAGGAAACCCTCCCAAGGTTCCCCAGCACAGTTGCTATTGGTTTAGAACCCCTGGAACAGCAGGTGCCCTTATCATGAGGCAAGTTACCTCTAGTATCGTGTGGCGATCGCTGGCTGGGCGATCGCTCACTCACGTTGGCTGTATTGCAAATTACAAGTTTTTATAGTCGGATCTAGTAGACTGCCATATGCTGAGTTGTACACAAGATTTCAATTGCCAATACATTCGGTCCGTGGGGCGATCACCCGTGTGGCGCGAGTGATGCCTGATCCCCGAGCGGTTGATCGCCTAATTTAGTGAACAGCCTTTGTGAGGCCTGGACACAGTGATCGCTTTTGCTAATTAATAAGGTTTTCATCACTTGGCGATCGCTTGTAAGACACTGGTGGGTGTTACCCCTTGTAAGAGCCAAGGTCATTTCTTAAGGGTTTCTTCTTTGCATGGGACTAATAGTATGATCAATGGAGCGGGCGATCGCTTTGGACGCTCGGTTAGGGTTGCTTTGATAGCTGTGTAGGAAACTAAAGGTAGTCTTTGATTCGTAGCACTGATTAATAGGCCACACTACACCTTAGTTAGTTTGTAAGGTCTATTACTCTTGTTGGCCCACTAGGAAGTAAAGCCTCAAAGCCTAATAGTCTGGCGTATCTCCTACCCTTCACTAGTATAATGTACTAGTTTATTACAGATAACAATCGCAAAAATAAGGGCCTCTGTATCTCACTATGAATTGTAAGCTCAGAATGGTTTACACCCTTTCAGCGGCATCTAGGTATCGACTTACCAGCAACAGTATCTCAAAGAAGAGCGGACGCGTTCATCGCATAGCAGTCGGTTAAGTGGTTGTCCATCGTCGTTTGGCAGAATAGAGATATTGATACCAACGATATGTGTTTGTCCATCGGAAGTGTAGCATATCTCGTATCTGCCGTCTCTAGGGAGACTGCTCAAAACCTCTGAGTTCCCCGACATTACAATTCTCGCAGGTGATATATTCGATCCTGCTGCTATGCCTGTTTCAACTTTCCCAAAATTTGAACCCGTAAAGTCAATGTATCGAAGGTGAGGGCCTTCTTGACCCGAGGCGATGATGGGTGGTATATCATGAACACCACTGAAGATGAGACGGTTTACGGAAGAGAGCGGCAGAGGGCTTGTAGGCCATCAGCCGTTTCCTGGGGAATCATTGTCCACGAGAACCATTTACGGCCGTATACCCCCAGAATACTGAGGCTATGTGCTCGATGACTCAAAGACCTAAGGAGACTGTGAAGATTTGCAGCTTGTTGAAGAATAACGCGTTCGGTGTCCACGATAATATGCAGACTGCGGACCATGAGCGCTAAATCTGAACTTTGTTCGTCGGCTAGGAGATTGTGAAAACTATTGATTCGTCTTGATATTTCTTCTTCTGTCCGTGGTTGACTCTGTAAAGTGGTCTTTTGTAACAGATGCCTTGGCTGACTATCGATTATAAGGGCTGAAAACAGGCGTTTGCGAGCAGCGAATGAAAAATATTTTGAGGCCAAGGTGCAGGCAATGACAGTCTGGAACAACTTCGTCCTTGAGAATGGTACCACTTCCTGGTGCTAACTGTTCCACGAATGCCTCTACGAGCTCGAGTGGGAATGTAATGTTTGAGGTTGTCATAATCAGGGTGAGTCGTAAGCTGGCCGGAATCACAGTGAGATGGACTTTCGATAGACGTTAGTCCACGACGGGCAGAGGTCGCAAAGCAGAGGTTGAGTGGTTTAAGTGAAGACGCAACAGTTGTGGAGTCGAACAATGACAGTACGACAAATATCCCAATACACATGCGTCGTGAGGCGGTGTAAAGCCTATCAATCGTTCTAAATTTAAATATGCATGGTACGTATCTGTCATGCCTGCGTCTTGCTTTGAAGAAAGAAATCTTACTATGGATGGGCTCACCCGTAATCAGATCACCATATCGCTGAGACACATTGATTTGACAGGGTTCCGGCAAGTGGACACATGTTTGTTAGAAATAGACAATAATGCACAAATCAGTAGCTATACTGATGAGTAACAATAGAGTCAAATCTCAAATGCGCAACAATGACAAGTATGAGTGAAAATAGTAAATTGCTTCTGTAGACTCCAAATCTTGTTCTAGTGTCTTTGTTTCCTCAGACATAGTAGGAATACTGGTCTTTTACATGGCTAAGTGTCTAAAAATGGTAGGCGTGACTATAGGTGTCCACAATATTGCGTCAAAACACCAAACCTATAACTACGTGACAAATTATATATCACCGGAACCGTCTCAACGAGGGGATTCCGGATCAGTGATCAGAATTTGAATAACTTTACTCTACAAAAGTTATTAACAGAACAGTGTGCAAAAACACCGAAAAGAGCGAATTCTAACTAAGTGTCCATTTGTACAAGTCCAAATATCAAGTGTAGAACATTAGAAACAAAGTGTTTAATCACAAAACTAACAATGTTTGCATTGGGAGCGAATGTAGATGTGGATATAGACGAACGTGGGCGTGAAATACATCTGCTACCTGCCATCCTTGGAAGATTATGCAAAGTTATCCAAAAATGGGTTAGCTACGCGCCTGGGTGCATGTGGTTGTCGTGCCTCTCAATCGACTACAAGCGTGTCGAGAGCCCGATGATGGTAGGCCCCACAGGGCTATATCAAGAGATCAATTACAGTAGTGATTCCCATACACGTAGCTGTATCTGATTTATTTTCAGTGCGTAAGCGCTTCCGCAGATGTAGTTGCCGAGCGCCTCGAACAACTGCAAGTGTTGAGAATAGACGCCTACAGCGTGCAGCGGATACGGTCTATTTGAACACAAGATGCGAGTGATGAGAATTTGAAATAATGTTTAGGTAGGCAGTAGGTTTATGTAGTGATTTTTCTAACATTAGGTTCCGGTGGGTGTCATGTTGTGGCCTAATGACATGGAAGGAAATCTTGCCTGTATTTTTATCAAGTCCAATGTCAACAAAGTTCAACGTCAACGTTTAACTCTTATGTCCGGAGTCGGCCATGACATTCACCTTTTCCCCGTCACCCATTCCTCATTGGCAACGATGGTCCAGCCCTGCAACCTCTACAGTATATCTTTCCTTCAGAGTTTGAAGGCACTTTCTATCAGCATCAACTATATTAAGTAGCACCCAGAGGCCATGGTTGCCCTTTGTGCGTCCTGCGGCTTTCACGCTATGTCCAACAACTGGTGATCCGTGAGAGGGATTTCTTCCTCAGCCTCCTTGTTCCTATGAAATGTTCGGTTTTCCTCGTGATTTTATGAGAAATAGAGCGTGTAAGTGTGGGCAGCAAGAATTACATGACTCAGTTAGAAGTTGGATGGAAGAGGACAGTGGATTTGTATGTAGCCGCCAAACCAAACGGCTTTCTCCGAACCGAGGCACTGAGCTTGGATCGGCACCAATGGGAATTGTGGCAGTGTAGAAACGGCATGTGTAGACTGATCCTGGGGCCTGGTCCCTTGAGCTTGAGCTTGAACTTCGAACAACCTTCCCTTTACTCCTCAGGCCTCAACGTCAACATTGAGGGCTCTTTCGTCATGCAGCTTCTTCCCCGGCAGACCACTTCATCTGCGCCCCAAATCTTCTACGCCCCACATCCTCGACGACTCTTTCCAATCTTCCTGCAGGATCATCGTTGAATTCTGTGAGCGAAGAGCTTTCTTTTTATTATTATTGCATAATGTCTGACACTCTATTGTGGTGCAGACTTCCGTTACTATTACACCGAACATTACCTCCACCTCTGTTCCCACCACGAGCACACCACCAAGTACTTAGCTGTGAGCAAATTCGCACTATCTCTTGGTGAATCTGCTCTTGACAAATCCCGAATAGAACCAGTCTACCACCATCGGTGACAGATTCCAGGCCTTACATCCCTACCACCGTCAACGAGCATCTCAGATCCGCCCTACCAATCCCCCCCACTCTGACTCTACACCGTCCGATACATCTTCATCAAGCACATCCTCGTTCTCTGACAGCACTACCCTCTCACTGCCCTTCCCTGGTGCAACGCCTCTATAAAACAGCACGACCATCGTGACATCGGTCAACGGTCATGTTATCACTGTACGTACTCTTTTCTTCTACTTCTAGCCACAAACCATCCGGCGATCAAGACCGCTAACACCATTCTTCCTTTTCTTATTTATATCATATTTCACATCACAACTACCTACCTCTCTCATCGATGCTACACCGAACAATTCGGGCAGCTCCTCCCGGACCGCCGTGATCGCAAAGACACCCCGGGGTTCATCCTACTCCTCTGCCTCGCTCTCACCGCTGTCGCCGGAAATTGGAGGCACCGCATGCGCATACACCCACGAACCAGGGCAAGAGGAAAGAAGGAAAAGGCCTCTCAGACGGAGAGGAGTTTGACTCTTGAAGCATAACAAGTTTGATACCACGGTGGTCTGGAGGCTGTGGACCATAAGCGCCAGATCGGAACTTCGTTCATCCGCCAAAAGATCGAGAAAAGTACTAATTCGCTTAGATTTTTCTTCTTTTATGCGTGTTTTACTGAAAGAATTTCAAGACAATCATCAAGATTTCCGTGAATCCAACGACTCTTATTTACGTGTTTCCACCCGAAAGCCAGCATTCCGCATTTCAGCAACGTAGTAGCACAACCTGTGGAGAATACGATAGTAAGCGATACATTCCCTCTACAGACTTTGCCATGCATGCTGACGTGCGATGCTTTAGCTGCCATCGATCACCCTTTACGCGAGCGCCAACATCAACGAAGCGTGGGGGACACGGTGGAAGAAGAGCACTGGGCCTTATTGTTGGTATCAAGCGCGTGTTCCATGTGAGATGAGGTGTCTTCTGGAGAATAAATTGTTATGCTAGCATCGTCGGACTCACCGTTGTGAATCCAATGTGAGTCTTCGAGTAACCAAATATTTGCACATATTTTAGTGCTCTCTCTTCGCCAGCAAATGTGAATTTTGGGAAGCAGGGATTCGTCAACCGGAGGGAGGGTGATGGCGTCGGTGATCAGTTTGCGAACGACCTCCTCGACAGACGGTTGGACTTCGGGGCGCTGAATTACGTGGCATAAACCGGATATTCATGCAAAACTGGGTCGATTGGATCAGTGGATGCTTCTTCCGTAGGGAATCGATTCTCAGTCTTTGAAGGGGACTGAAATCGACAGGATGAAACGTGCTTGTTCCCTTGTAAAAATATGTTCTACGTTGAGTGTGACCTTGATTTCCTGCAGTGCAGATTTGGTGTTTCCATAGTATAGGCAGTCAATCAAGGAGTTCACAGCGTCCGTAATGTCTGAAAATCTCGCATCATGTCTCTGATAGAGGTCAATGCGCAATTCGATGGCAAGCTGGTGAAGCAGAACCATAGCTCCGAAATCAACGGCCGTGGTTGTCAAGAAAGGTGGGTAGATGTCACTAAAGGTGCTATTCAAAGATGACACACTGAGAATCAGTAAGAGATAGCATTAGCGGCGTCCAAGTATCTACTTACCAGCAACAGTGTCTTAAAGAAGAGCGGACACGTTGATCGGATAGAAGTTGGTTAAGTCGCTGTGCATCGTCAAGTAGCTGAATAGTGATATCGATACCGACGATATGTGTTTGTTCATCGGAAGTGTAGCATATCTCGTAACTGCCGAGTCTAGGGAGACTACCCAGAAGATCCAAGTTCCCGACGTTACACTTGCGCGCGATATATTCGATCCCGCTGTCATGCTTCCCTCGAATGTCCCAATTTTTGAATCCTTAAGGTTGATGTATCGAAGGTGAGGACATTCCTGAACTGAGGCAATGGTAGATGGTATATCATACACATAACTGAAGCTGAGATGGTGTACAGGAAGAGAGCGGCAGAGTGCTTGTAGGCCATCGGCCGTTTTCTGAGGAATTCTCGTCCCACGAGAGAGAACGATTAGCACATACGTGCAGTTGCAGAGAGCTGAGGTTATGTGCTCGATAACTCAAAGCTGTGAGGAGTTCGTGAAGATGCATTCCTTCTTGAAGAATAATGCGTTCTCTGTCCACGATAATATGAAGGCTGCGGACCATGAGTGCTAGATCGGAACTTCGTTCGTCAGTTAAGAGATCGAGAAAAGTATCGATTCGTCTTGATGTTTTTTTCTTCTGTGAGCGTTTTACTCCAGCGAAGTGCGCTTGCGTAACAGGTGTTTTGGCTGCCTATCGACCACAAGGTTTGAAAACAGAGGCGCTTGCGAAGCGGCGAATGAGAAATATTTTGAGGCCAAGGTGCAGGCAATCAGAGTCTGCAATATCTCTCTCTCGCGAATGGTACCACTTCCTGGTGCTAATTGCTCCACGAATGCCTCTACGAGCTCGAGTGGGAAGGTAATGTTTGAGGTCGTCATGGTGTGGACGCGTCGAGAGCCGGCCGGAATCGTGGTGGAATAGTCTTTCGACAGATGTTAGTCCACAGCAGGAAGAGGAAGCCATGTATGGAAAGCCGGACTGTCCACCTTAGGTTCCCACCCTCCGAGTGAAAACAGCTGACATGAACCGATCACATCATTTCCCTGGTTTGTATCCCTTCCCCTTCTTTGCCTTACCTCTCGTTATTCCTCTCCCTAAATGTCCACTTTATTATAATATTTCCTACTCCTCGCCGTAGATTAGAGATTGATATAGATTAGACTAGATAGCTGATTAGACTAGATAATAGATTAGACAAGGATAATAGATAATACGATATCGGATGTTTCGGACGGTTCACATCGTAAGGTACATAACGCCTGGTCAATCGCATGCCGCCCGTCGACTACGGTGGTCGGCACACTGCTCCAGCGCCCATTCCCCCGCCTTTGCTTTCAGGCACTGCTTGACAGCGCCATCACTTTTGCCGCTCCCGACCTGTCCGTGCGCCCATTTCCTCAATTAGAAGGCGCTCCTGCGCTCTCACGCTCCTTTGCTCTGCCCTTCCTTCCTCCACTGCCGCTCCTTCCCTTCCCACCGGATATGTGTTCATCATCCTCTCTATTCCATGTAGTCTCCGTCTCTGTCTGTAAACCCAATTATGCAGGGCGCTCCCGCACTCCTTTACTCTGGCCTTCCTTCCTTCACTGCTGCTTCTCTTTCCACTTACTATGCATTCTTCAGCCTCTCCTTTGCAGCGTCCGTCTTTGGACAAATGTAGCAGTGTAGGGACTCCAAGAAAGGGAAGCAAATGTAATTTCTCATTATACGTTAATACAACCATTTACTACAGAGCACATTGACCACTGTGCTTGACGATGGCCTCGACGATATTTGGGGTGTTATGCTCAATGCCAGGCTTGAATAGTCGCAGCGCCACTGACATCTGTCAGTGTCATCTCCAACTCTGAAATGTAACAACGGCTTCGCACACTTGTCGAGAATGAACCTGATCCAGACAACAAGATTTACCGTGGTGCAAGGGCCTGTTTAGGGTCGAACGGAGTCGGACTGTAGCGCATAATTATCCGGCATTATAAGATATATATATAGCGCAACCTGGCAGTCTGACAGATGTCATTTGAGAGGTAATATCAACACTACAGGTACGAAAAGGAAGGGAAAAAGCGGTTAGCCCTCAACTGACTCTGAATCAGATTCGACAACTTCTTGGCTTTGAGGCCCATTGGAAGCAGACTTGCCAGTGGCAGAAACATGCCTCTTCTTGGATGCTGGCTCCGTACGTCCTGTTTCTTTCCTATTTTCTTTATCCTCTTGTTCATCGGCTTTTCTTCCTTTTTTGTTCCAGCGATCCTTACGTGGCTTGCGAGTCTTGGGAGCGAAGACAGAACCATCATCAATGGCGTTCTGGCGTTCCTGCCGGCGTTCCTTCAACTGGGAAGGTGTAAGCTTGACAAACTTGCACTTGTTGTTGTTGATGGCGTTGAGGAGTTTTTGAGTCCTGGAAGGGATGTAGAAAGGAACGTCGGGTTGATTAATTTTTCGTAAGTCCAACCAACCAGGTCCACGCCATAGCGTTGTACTATTTTTCTTCATAGTCTTCATAATGCATCGTGGCGTTTGGGTTTCCAGTGATATCGCCTGATTTAATTTTATATCACTGCTTGTCCGATGAATGGAATAGATATGTACCAAGCATTCTGACAATCTTCTCACGAATTTGGCGTTTCATTTTGTCTGCTTTCTGCTTAGAGGTACGATTGAGATCTGAGTTATGGATGTAAGTGTTAACCGAAATGTGAAGAACAAGTGACATGAGAACTTACTGATTGGATCACATCCTGCGATCGCAAACGCCTCCAATTTAGCGCCAACATGAGCGAGGTCCCAACCTCGGTGGATTGGGACCGCAATCTTCATATATTCCATGAGTGCCTGCGATGTGAAGAACCACTTCGGATCCATGGAATAGTCCGGGGAATTCCGCACGATGCAAAAAAGCCTTCAACGCCGACCACGACCGTTGAGACCTTTGAACTTTGAAAGTAATTAGTGAGATGAAACTCTTCATAAGAATGTATATTACTTACAAGCTTTTCAACGGTCCTGAAAGTGTTACAGACATCCTGCACACGAGCTTTGGCGGTGAGGCGTTGTCGGTGAGAGTCTGAGATGGACTCGGCATGTCGAGCAACAAGCTCCTCACGTTCCACAAGAGTGAGTTCCTCGTATTCGGCCTTATATTGATCGCTATGGAGCTTGGTTAAGGTCGGGACTTCACCATCTAGACTAGTAGTCAGTAAAGATGAGCATAAAATAAATTGAATCTTGTACTATCACGAAGCTCCTCGGCCTTTGCACTGAGAAATGCATTGTGCACATTGACCTTCTGGTGTTTGTGGATGAGATGGGCCCCGCCTTCAAAGAACATATCCAGGAAGTAACGCTCCTTCTTATCAAACCGACGAGCCAATTCCGTGACTGTGCTCATTGTTGACTGCTTCCAGTCTTCAACAGCACTATTGATATCTTGCTGGCGAAGCCTATTGCGTTCTGTTCTCTCCTTGCGCTGGGCATGAGTAAGGGGTGCAGCCTTTGCACCAGTGTGTTGCAATCAGGTGGGAGGAAGTAAAACTGAGGTCAGTGGCATAGTTCAACAGCAAATATGGGTGAGGTGATTTTACTGCAGTCTTTCTCCTTCTTCTTAAAGTCCATAACATTTTATAAAATAGCAAGAAAAGTGTATATTCTTGGGACCCAGAACTCCAAAGGAAATTTTATTGGATCGGTATCTAATCAAAACATTCTGAATAAGGAACGTTCATTCCTTAGAATGGTAATGAAAGAAATCGGCACCCGCAAGGAAGCAAAAATGGTTAGATCAGCTAACTAAGAATAAAAGACAAGCCTAGAAAAGACTTGAGCGGCAAGGGACAAAAGAAAAAAAAAAAGATAGAGGCGTCAGTACCTGAAGACAGGTCTATCTCTGTGGAATATTCTGACTAAAAAAAAAGAGGGGAGAGCACCAGTACCTGAAGACCTAATATATCTATAGAATGAGTAGCCATCACTGCCATTAAGGGGATTACCTTGTCCCCATCAATAGGGATCTTCTCAAGTTCATCTTTCCAGAGGTAAGGCGCTACATTCGCGGCCGGATTACGTCTATGTGTGAGAAGACATCATCCAGACCATTGGCATGAACAAAGTCACTATACATTGTTCCTGGGCTAAGTGTGACAGGGGCGGGGAGAGGTGAGAACATTCAGCATGACAGGAACACGGTCTGCACCACAAGACAATGCAGGGAAGGAAGAGCCACCAACACGGCGTGACGGAGAAGCAACAGGAGAAAAGAATTGAAGAGGAGAGTCCCGTGCATTTTGGGATCTAGGGTGGCGGCCGCGATTCACGTTCGCTATGTTCGGGGGTCCGAGGTACAGTCTGAGAGGCGATGGAGGTTGGAATAGAAGGGAGGGAGGCTGAACCGTTTGTGAGATGATCAATCTGGGCCAAAAGGTCTTGTTCACGGCAGCTGCGACTCCGCCAAAGTGTCCTGGGTTTGTTTGAGGTCTTCTTTGCTGTCTCTAATTCGGCTTTCAATAGACTTTCGTTTTCCGAACGTAGTTGGATTTGGGATGCAGTGAAGATTAGGGAATTGTCTTCATCGTTGTAGTCGTCGATCACAACGACAGGAGGACGGCCATGATAAATGAAGTTGCTGGAAATTGCTGGATCTGCTGGGGGATGAAAGCTCTGCTGGGCATAGGGAAGCGGAGTAGATCTGCTGGTAGGGGTGATCCAACGTGCAGCTATGGCGCAAGTCTTGTAGCACTCAATAGTTGGGAGTCCGATGTCAAGGATAAAGCGCTGTATGATTTCTGACACAGCGTTTGAGTAGTGTCGCCCATTGTTCAACTGGAGGAAATATCCAGGAAAGTAAACGTCTGCCTTGACAAATTCTGGACGTTTGGGAGATCCTGGACGTGTGGTTCCTTCAACATGGATCACCAGGGTGGTCCCGCCAAAAGAGCGGTCCCACATAGCCGCCTAAATGTTGAAAGCAACAGAAATAAGATATGGTACTTAATGTAGAGTGTGTAATACGACGCACCGAGTCAAAAGTAAGGTCTTTTGACGGCAGCTTGCGGAGAAGCATTCCGCACGTCAGTTCCTCGCTTCCCTTGGGGGTGTTCGAATGGAGGGCAAGGACGTCAGGATGGAATTCGCTTTCACCAAGTATGTTGCATGGCAGCGATGCAAGGCCGGGGGGGTAAACCATGCAATATCAGCACGGTCAAATCGTTGGCGGAAAGCAGTAAACACCGAGGGATATCCTATCTGGCGACGCAAATCATATAAGCCTAGCGGGTTGAATACGAGGAGCGATATGGTAAGGGATACTGCCCAGCGTTGGGAGGTTTGTTGAGGTCCTCCATGGGAGCACAAGGGAGGGACTGCCATTTTCGACTAGCCTTTATGATCTATGTCTTGAGGTCAGGGTCCAACAATCTAAAATGGCGTCTGCATCGGGAGAGATTGGATCTTATGGTGAGATCGGAATTACCAGAAAGGATGCGATATTACTAAATCGGGTTTGCCAGAGTTTGAAGGCATCAACAATTGCGCCAGACACTAAACCGTCGATTATACTCATAAATTTTGTTTCTCTAGCCTCTAAAAATATTCATGGATACACTTATGTTGTTCTTCATATTCAGTTGTTTTTGCAAGCTTAAGACAGTTCGAATCTTCTATGAAAAATGATTCCACCTCAACATACATTTTTGGTCATAAGTGCTTTTAACTCAATTATCTTAGATACATAACTGATTACCTGTTCATTTTTGATATAGGCCAGCTTCTAAATTTAATTCAATAGACTTTTCGGATTAATTTTGTTTTCTACTCGGTCTGCTTGCCTTCGCAATGATTTGCTCCTCAGAGAGCGTTCCAATCCATACAACTGTCTTATTGTTGGTTCTGACAGTCTACAACATCGTGCGACAATAATAAAGTGTGTACTATGCTCAATACTGTGTTAATTTTGTAGCTGCGAGCCCAGAATTATGTTGCATTGCTCTTTTTTGCTGAGGAAGCCGAATTTTGGCTAATTCCCACGACTTACATCGTCCATTGCTCTATGATTTCTTATGAGGCATAAAAATAAATATGTGATTCAGAATCACCTTATTTTTCTGTTTAAAATGAGCCTAATTTGTTGTTTTAGTCAACTTTATACCTATTTGATGACCTGACCCGATAGCGTCCTATTTGCGAAACTTAAATGGTCTCAACTAACATAGATAGGGTTCTACAACATTCATCTTTTGGATCGAAGATTAGAGCACATGAGAATGCCAATAGTAAGGCTTAAAAACTCCTTCAATTTGGCGCAGAAATATTGAGTTAATTCCCAAGCAGTAATATACGCTCTCATCCAATGATGTAGTTGCAAACTTGCTTTCAATTCCAGGATTCCTCAAGTCATGTAGAATTTTTTAAGGTATAAGACCTGATTTACATACTGTTGAATGTATGTAATGTCGTTGTAGAAGAAATTTTGTTAGAAGTTCGGCCCAAAATTGGTATAGAGGAAATGGTGGTAGATATGAACCATTGTCGTACCCACCAGTGGTTAAGATATTCGGTATCTTGAAGCCATTTGGTAACGTTTTGAGCCATTCACAGATCTGGGTTTCATTGGAACACAAGGAATGTATATTTAGCAATATTGTACACAAGTCTATGAACTGTCGACGAGGGAGACACTATCTAAAAGCTCTATGAATATATCTGTATCGACATCATGGTTTTCATCTGGGAAGTCTCCGAAGGTTGTGTCGTCGGCCTCGACAACCACAATATCAACCTTTTTCAGACCTAATATATCTATTGCCCAGCCTGGAGGTGGGACGTCGATGTGCAGAGAAGGGTGGCGAGCCTTTCCACTGCCCAGGAAATAAAAAAGTACACACTGAAGCCTGAGAGCTGACTCGGTTGGCGAAGGCGCTTGACGATTTGCTCGTGAATCTGATTGTGGTACTGCCACCGGGCAGATATTTGTGGCCCTGGCGAGAGGGTGTTCGTGATGATGTTGGAGCATATAGCTCGGTAGTAGTCGATGTGTTCGTCGAGGAGGAAAGTTAGCAGGCGGCGTATTTAGACATTAAGGCGAAGAATCTCTTCCTTCGCCCGCTTTATCTGAAAATACATGACCATAGCCTCGCGATTTGCTGGCTGGGCCCAATCTAATGTTCGTATGTCCTGTCGTGTGTCGCGTAGAAGGTCCAAGAAGTCCTGCCAGGTTGACAGCAGCATGACCGATTCCCAGTTCAAGGATGGCCGTGGTGGTACCATAAGTGCGGCGGCTTCGTTATAGCGCCTCAACGCTGATTGAATGGCATCTGCGCGAGTCTTGAGGGATTTACTAATCTTTTCGAAGCTTGTAACCTGATCACAAATATCAAAACTTAGATTTGAGCCGAAAATTCAAATTACATACCAATGCCGCTCATGCTGAGCTTGGTCATCTCGAAAGACGTTGCACAACCAACCTCTCAAGATTGTCAAGCGCCCGACGATATTTACGCTCACGAACGACGGTCAAACCCTGGTTATATTCGGGCATGGTAGGAGCCCATCTGACAGGAATGTTATGGGCCTCTTCATATTGAAGGACCTCTTCGTTCTTTGCAGTCCAGTGCTGGAAGGTGGTGCGATATTGGGTTGTGATTTTTGTGATCTGGGGGCCAGTATAGCCCTCTTGAATCATGAGAGGTTGCGGTCGCGATATAACGTCTTGGCGGTATCGCTTTTCGTCCTGGATATACTCATAAATGATAAGAACTGGAGCATAGCATAAAGAAACTCACTTGAGCAGATCTAGATCAAAAGGAGCTCCATATATTCCCCCTTCGCCTGCTCATCTGCTGGCTCCGTGGATAGGCCAGCCAGGTATGTGCGTTCACACTTCAGGTAAATTTCAAAGTCGTCAGCCCCAACCTCCAGCTTCGATGAAAGTTCTGCAAGGCGGGGGCGTATATCGCAATCTTTTCTAGGGCTTGACGATAATTCTGATAGATAAAGTTTCCTAATCCAGCAATCAACAATGTGAGCCACAAAGATGAATCAAGACAAACCTGAAGCAGCAAGTTTATCAAGATCGTGGCGGAAGTGTTCGTCGATATGCTGCTGTCGGTGGTACAGCGTGGCCAAGCGTGTAACGAGGCCAATTCGATTAGAGCGAGAGAAGATGCGCTCTCTCCTCGAAATCCACTAGCTCAGTCCCCTCGATGTACAGGGGTGCCAGTGTACCTGACAAAATCGGTTGTGCGCATGACCGTGAAAGGCAGGCACAACGCCACTGAGGCGACAGGCAACCATCTTCTCACCTAGACAACTTTTCTTCAAAGTCGTTACGAAGGCACACATGATATCGTAACCGAGACAGATGTCAGTCCCAAAATCGTCGAGGAGTCGGTTAACAGTAGCAAGGGGATATTTCATTCTAATTGAGAAAAGTTAACATCATCTGTGTCAAAAACGGAAGGAGCTTACAGTTCTCCGCTCCGAATCATGTCACAAACACAAGTACATGTCCATGGCGGCAGACAGCCAAAAAATCCCGGCAATCGCGAATAGGGCGTACATTTTCTTTCGTGCCTCAGGGCAGCGTTCTTCCACCGATCTACACAGGCGTTGAACCTTGGCTAAGTCATCATGTTCTGTAAGATTCAGCCAGGCAATCTCTTCAGAGTCAAGATCTGGGAATCGTTCGCATTTGGAGCAGATCCCGGGCGGTGACAATGAAGCGGGTTCGGCCCCAATCTTCAGGAGGGAATAAGCTGGACAGGATCTCCTGAAGAATGGCGGGAGGACCTGAAGTTGGCTGAGGTGGCTGTTTCTGTGGACGCTGTTATCGTAGTCAGAAATGGCCAACTCATTCGGTATGTCAACTTACTTTTTCACCTCATCCTTGAAGAGATCAACTTCTTCAGGAGAAATCCAACGCGGCGTCGATTTCTGAGTGTCAGTATGAGGCAAACCAGCACGAAATGCGCTGTCAACCAGTTTGAGGGAATTGTTGCCGTCCATCGTAGCAAGGAAGCAAACTTCAAAGGTGGTTGGGTTCCGATCTCATATAGGCATGGAGGGCAGACATTCTTTTTCTCCCATGTATCATTTCGTCCCAGTTCCCTTCCTACAGAGCGGTTGCGAGCTCAATTGACCTCAAGGTAACAATCAAATGCGTTACTGAGCTGGTGGCAAGATATGATCTGTGAGGTATCTAGTACAATCAGTTACAGTCGTGCAATAGATCGTTTGATAGACTTACATGGTGATAATGATTCAATGCCTTTGCAAAAGCATCCAGGCTGAAACGGGGACAGACTCGTGAAGCTGCTGGTAAAAGCATAACGTTTCAATCGTAAATCCCAATTTGGGTTGTTCAGGAGATGTCCCAACAACACCGAATTCTAAAAGGGTGACAGCAGCAGACACGGCGCCCGGTGAGTGGAAGAAGGTACACAATCCTGACCTGTTGAGATATCAGGAGCATGTCCCAGAAGGAGAATTATAATGACCTTCCAGTGAAATGACTTGATCGACCATTCCACCTCATCTTTGTTTTCAGGATTCGAGTGGGGGTGCCTTTGGATTTGAAGCTAAGGAATGCATACGTGAAAGGTGGGGCATTATGGATTTCCATGCCTGGACCTGTCGCTCCACACGTTCGCGTGAGTCCGATGGTCTTTCCGTTTCCTTAGAAATAAAATATCAATTTATGTACTATGTTAATTTGGAAATTGTTGGACTTACTGCTCAGCAAGCGTATCCAGAAAAAGGTCTTGCAGCTGAACCGCCACCAATGTGGCTGGAGAAAAAGCCCTCCTCTCCGGGCGGCAGTCGGAGGAATGTCGCCTCATCTTCGTCTACCCATGCTAGGTTGGACATGTCCACATCATTCTCATGATCTGCAAGCAAGTCTTCACGTTCTTGAAAGCTAAGGCCTAAAGGAATTGAAGTCGGACTATTGCATGAACAAAAATACTCACTTGCTAGTTGAACCTGGCGGTCAATTTTTTCTTTAGCAAGTTGCTTTGAACTCTTGTTCAGCTTGATGCGACTTTGTAGCAGATGTGACAGTTGCCGAACTCCAAAACTGGTACCACAGACAACTGTTACACCTTTAGATAGTCCTTTGCGCTTACCCATCATAGCACACTACAACACAAGAAAGGAGCAGGACGGAGAGCGAGGCAAGACAAGAGTTTGTGCAGACAAGAGTGAATGGTCATGGTGGCGAATGAAAAAGAACAAGGTACGAAGAAGCGTTTCCCAAAGGATCTAATCCGCAGACTGACATATCACTGATAGTTGTCAGGTGTCAGTGGCGCATCAGCTGTCGTGCCTAGAGGCGCACACTACCTGAGTTCCCAGGGCCTTCGTGGAGGTCATCGTTGAGCACAGTTAGCAATGATTTATACACCACTCAGTGCGCTCTGTAATGTATTCACCTAATAGCAGAAATGTGTTAGCTTTTC
>JAJIRX010000975.1:0-20303 GCA_023853785.1 Psilocybe azurescens
CATATCCAGGAAGTAACGCTCCTTCTTATCAAACCGACGAGCCAATTCCGTGACTGTGCTCATTGTTGACTGCTTCCAGTCTTCAACAGCACTATTGATATCTTGCTGGCGAAGCCTATTGCGTTCTGTTCTCTCCTTGCGCTGGGCATGAGTAAGGGTGCAGCCTTTGCACCAGTGTGTGCAATCGGGTGGGAGGTAGTAAAGAGGTCAGTGGCATAGTTCAACAGCAAATATGGGTGAGGTGATTTTACTGCAGTCTTTCTCCTTCTTCTTAAAGTCCATAACATTTTATAAAATAGCAAGAAAAGTGTATATTCTTGGGACCCAGAACTCCAAAAGGAAATTTTATTGGATCGGTATCTAATCAAAACATTCTGAATAAGGAACGTTCATTCCTTAGAATGGTAATGAAAGAAATCGGCACCCGCAAGGAAGCAAAAATGGTTAGATCAGCTAACTAAGAATAAAGACAAGCCTAGAAAAGACTTGAGCGGCAAGGGACAAAAGAAAAAAGATGAGGCGTCAGTACCTGAAGACAGGTCTATCTCTGTGGAATATTCTGACTAAAAAAAGGGGAGGCACCAGTACCTGAAGACCCTAATATATCTATAGAATGAGTAGCCATCACCGCCATTAAGGGGATTACCTTGTCCCCATCAATAGGGATCTTCTCAAGTTCATCTTTCCAGAGGTAAGGCTACATTGCGGCAGATTACGTCTATGTGTGAGAAGACATCATCCAGACCATTGGCATGAACAAAGTCACTATACATTGTTCCTGGGCTAAGCGTGACAGGGTGGGAGAGGTGAGAACATTCAGCATGACAGGAACACGGTCTGCACCACAAGACAATGCAGGGAAGGAAGAGCCACCAACACGGCGTGACGGAGAAGCAACAGGAGAAAAGAATTGAAGAGGAGAGTCCCGTGCATTTTGGGATCTAGGGTGGCGGCCGCGATTCACGTTCACATGTTTGGGGGTCCGAGGTACAGTCTGAGAGGCGATGGAGGTTGGAATAGAAGGGAGGGAGGCTGAACCATTTGTGAGATGATCAATCTGGGCCAAAAGGTCTTGTTCACGACACTGCGACTCTGCCAAAGCGTCCTGGGTTTGTTTGAGGTCTTCTTTTGCTGTCTCTAATTCGGCTTTCAATAGACTTTCGTTTTCCGAACGTAGTTGGATTTGGGATGCAGTGAAGATTAGGGAATTGTCTTCATCGTCGTAGTCGTCGATCACAACGACAGGAGGACGGCCATGATAAATGAAGTTGCTGGAAGTTGCTGGATCTGCTGGGGGATGAAAGCTCTGCTGGGCATAGGGAAGCGGAGTAGATCTGCTGGTAGGGGTGATCCAACGTGCAGCTATGGCGCAAGTCTCGTAGCGCTCAATAGTTGGGAGTCCGATGTCAGGATAAAGCGCTGTACGATTTCTGACACAGCGTTTGAGTAGTGTCGCCCGTTGTTCAACTGGAGGAAATATCCAGGAAAGTAAACGTCTGCCTTGACAAATTCTGGACGTTTGGGAGATCCTGGACGTGTGGTTCCTTCAACATGGATCACCAGGGTGGTCCCGCCAAAAGAGCGGTCCCACATAGCCGCCTAAATGTTGAAAGCAACAGAAATAAGATATGGTACTTAATGTAGAGTGTGTAATACGACGCACCGAGTCAAAAGTAAGGTCTTTGGCGCTTGCGGAGAGCATTCCGCACGTCAGTTCCTGCGCTTCCCTTGGGGGTGTTCGAATGGAGGGCAAGGACGTCAGGATGGAATTCGCTTTCACCAAGTATGTTGCATGGCAGCGATGCAAGGCGGGGGTAAACCATGCAATATCAGCACGGTCAAATCGTTGGCGGAAAGCAGTAAACACCGAGGGATATCCTATCTGGCGAACAAATCATATAAGCCTAGCGGGTTGAATCACGAGGGAGCGATATGGTAAGGGATACTGCCCAGCGTTGGGAGGTTTGTTGAGGTCCTCCATGGGAGCACAAGGGAGGGACTGCCATTTTCGACTAGCCTTTATGATCTATGTCTTGAGGTCAGGGTCCAACAATCTAAAATGGCGTCTGCATCGGGAGAGATTGGATCTTATGGTGAGATCGGAATTACCAGAAAGGATGCGATATTACTAAATCGGGTTTGCCAGAGTTTGAAGGCATCAACAATTGCGCCAGACACTAAACCGTCGATTATACTCATAAATTTTGTTTCTCTAGCCTCTAAAAAATATTCATGGATACACTTATGTTGTTCTTCATATTCAGTTGTTTTTGCAAGCTTAAGACAGTTCGAATCTTCTATGAAAAATGATTCCACCTCAACATACATTTTTGGTCATAAGTGCTTTTAACTCAATTATCTTAGATACATAACTGATTACCTGTTCATTTTTGATATAGGCCAGCTTCTAAATTTAATTCAATAGACTTTTCGGATTAATTTTGTTTTCTACTCGGTCTGCTTGCCTTCGCAATGATTTGCTCCTCAGAGAGCGTTCCAATCCATACAACTGTCTTATTGTTGGTTCTGACAGTCTACAACATCGTGCGACAATAATAAAGTGTGTACTATGCTCAATACTGTGTTAATTTTGTAGCTGCGAGCCCAGAATTATGTTGCATTGCTCTTTTTGCTGAGGAAGCCGAATTTTGGCTAATTCCCGACTTACATCGTCCATTGCTCTATGATTTCTTATGAGGCATAAAAATAAATATGTGATTCAGAATCACCTTATTTTTCTGTTTAAAATGAGCCTAATTTGTTGTTTTAGTCAACTTTATACCTATTTGATGACCTGACCGATCGCGTCCTATTTGCGAAACTTAAATGGTCTCAACTAACATAGATAGGGTTCTACAACATTCATCTTTTGGATCGAAGATTAGAGCACATGAGAATGCCAATAGTAAGGCTTAAAAACTCCTTCCAATTTGGCTGTAGAAATATTGAGTTAATTCCCAAGCAGTAATATACGCTCTCATCCAATGATGTAGTTGCAAACTTGCTTTCAATTCCAGGATTCCTCAAGTCATGTAGAATTTTTTAAGGTATAAGACCTGATTTACATACTGTTGAATGTATGTAATGTCGTTGTAGAAGAAATTTTGTTAGAAGTTCGGCCCAAAATCGGTATAGAGGAAATGGTGGTAGATATGAACCATTGTCGTACCCACCAGTGTTTAAGATATTCGGTATCTTGAAGCCATTTGGTAACGTTTTGAGCCATTCACAGATCTGGGTTTCATTGGAACACAAGGAATGTATATTTAGCAATATTGTACACAAGTCTATGAACTGTCGACGAGGGAGACACTATCTAAAAGCTCTATGAATATATCTGTATCGACATCATGGTTTTCATCTGGGAAGTCTCCGAAGGTTGTGTCGTCGGCCTCGACAACCACAATATCAACCTTTTTCAGACCTAATATATCTATTGCCCAGCCTGGAGGTGGGACGTCGATGTGCAGAGAAGGGTCAGCGACCTTTCCGCTGCCCAGGAAATAAAGTACCGCTGAAGCCTGAGAGCTGACTCGTTTGACGAAGGCGCTTGACGATTTGCTCGTGAATCTGATTGTGGTACTGCCACCGGGCAGATATTTCGGTGGCGAGAGGGTGTTCGTGATGATGTTGGAGCATATAGCTCGGTAGTAGTCGATGTGTTCGTCGAGGAGGAAAGTTAGCAGGCGGCGTATTTCGACATTAAGGCGAAGAATCTCTTCCTTCGCCCGCTTTATCTGAAAATACATGACCATAGCCTCGCGATTTGCTGGCTGGGCCCAATCTAATGTTCGTATGTCCTGTCGTGTGTCGCGTAGAAGGTCAAAGTCTGCCAGGTTGACAGCAGCAATGACCGACTCCCAGTTCAAGGATGGCCGTGGTGGTACCATAAGTGCGGCGGCTTCGTTATAGCGCCTCAACGCTGATTGAATGGCATCTGCGCGAGTCTTGAGGGATTTACTAATCTTTTCGCGAAGCTTGTAACCTGATCACAAATATCAAAACTTAGATTTGAGCCGAAAATTCAAATTACATACCAATGCCGCTCATGCTGAGCTTGGTCATCTCGAAAAGACGTTGCACAACCAACCTCTCAAGATCGTCAAGCGCCCGACGATATTTACGCTCACGAACGACGGTCAAACCCTGGTTATATTCGGGCATGGTAGGAGCCCATCTGACAGGAATGTTATGGGCCTCTTCATATTGAAGGACCTCTTCGTTCTTTGCAGTCCAGCGCTGGAAGGTGGTGCGATATTGGGTTGTGATTTTTGTGATCTGGGGCCAGTATAGCCCTCTTGAATCATGAGACGGTCGCGGTCGGCGATATAACGTCTTGGCGGTATCGCTTTTCGTCCTGGATATACTCATAAATGATAAGAACTGGAGCATAGCATAAAGAAACTCACTTGAGCAGATCTAGATCAAAAAGGAGCTCCATATATTCCCCCTTCGCCTGCTCATCTGCTGGCTCCGTGGATAGGCCAGCCAGGTATGTGCGTTCACACTTCAGGTAAATTTCAAAGTCGTCAGCCCCAACCTCCAGCTTCGATGAAAGTTCTGCAAGGCGGGCGCGTATATCGCAATCTTTTCTAGGGCTTGACGATAATTCTGATAGATAAAGTTTCCTAATCCAGCAATCAACAATGTGAGCCACAAAGATGAATCAAGACAAACCTGAAGCAGCAAGTTTATCAAGATCGTGAAAACGGAAGTGTTCGTCGATATGCTGCTGTCGGTGGTACGGCGTGGCCAAGCGTGTAACCGAGGCCAATTCATTAGAACGAGAGAAGGTGCGCTCACTCTCCTCGAAATCCTCTAGCCCAGTCCCTCGATGTACAGGGGTGCCAGTGTACCTGACAAAATCGGTTGTCGCGCATGACCGTGAAAGGCAGGCACAACGCCACTGAGGCGACAGGCAACCATCTTCTCACCTAGACAACTTTTCTTCAAAGTCGTTACGAAGGCACACATGATATCGTAACCGAGACAGATGTCAGTCCCAAAATCGTCGAGGAGTCGGTTAACAGTAGCAAGGGGATATTTCATTCTAATTGAGAAAAGTTAACATCATCTGTGTCAAAAACGGAAGGAGCTTACAGTTCTCCGCTCCGAATCATGTCACAAACGACAAGTACATGTCCATGGCGGCAGACAGCCAAAAAATCCCGGCAATCGCTGAATAGGGGCGTACATTTTCTTTCGTGCCTCAGGGCCAGCGTTCTTCCACCGATCTACACAGGCGTTGAGACACTTGGCTAAGTCATCATGTTCTGTAAGATTCAGCCAGGCAATCTCTTCAGAGTCAAGATCTGGGAATGCGTTCGCATTTGGAGCAGATCCCGGGGGGCGGTGACAATGAAGCGGGTTCGGCCCCGAATCTTCAGGAGGAATAAGCTGGACAGGATCTCCTGAAGAATGGCGGGGAGGACCTGAAGTTGGCTGAGGTGGCTGTTTCTGTGGACGCTGTTATCGTAGTCAGAAATGGCCAACTCATTCGGTATGTCAACTTACTTTTTCACCTCATCCTTGAAGAGATCAACTTCTTCAGGAGAAATCCAACAGCGGCTGACGTCGATTTCCGAGTGTCAGTACGAGGCAAACCAGCACGAAATGCGCTGTCAACCAGTTTGAGGGAATTGTTGCCGTCCATCGTAGCAAGGAAGCGAAACTTCAAAGGTGGTTCGTCCTCGATCTCATATAGGCATGGAGGGCAGACATTCTTTTTCTCCCATGTATCATTTCGTCCCAGTTCCCTTCCTACAGAGCGGTCGAGAGCTCGATTGACCTCAAGGTAACAATCAAATGCGTTACTGAGCTGGTCGGCGAGATATGATCTGTGAGGTATCTAGTACAATCAGTTACAGTCGTGCAATAGATCGTTTCGATAGACTTACATGGTGATAATGATTCAATGCCTTTGCAAAAGCATCCAGGCTGAAACGGGGACAGACTCGTCGAAGCTGCTGGTAAAAGCGTAACGTTTCAATCGTAAATCCCAATTTGGGTTGTTCAGGAGATGTCCCAACAACACCGAATTCTAAAAGGGTGACAGCAGCAGACACGGCGCCCGGTGAGTGGAAGAAGGTACACAATCCTCGACCTGTTGAGATATCAGGAGCGTGTCCCAAGAGGAGAATTATAATGACCTTCCAGTGAAATGACTTGATCGACCATTCCACCTCATCTTTGTTTTCAGGATTCCGGTGGGGGTGCCTTTGGATTTGAAGCTAAGGAATGCATCGTGAAGGTGGGGCATTATGGATTTCCATGCCTGGACCTGTCGCTCCACACGTTCGCGTCGAGTCCGATGGTCTTTCCGTTTCCTTAGAAATAAAATATCAATTTATGTACTATGTTAATTTGGAAATTGTTGGACTTACTGCTCAGCAAGCGTATCCAGAAAAAGGTCTTGCAGCTGAACTTCGCCACCAATGTGGCTGGAGAAAAAGCCCTCCTCTCCGGGCGGCGGTCGGAGGAATGTCGCCCTCGTCTTCGTCTACCCATGCTAGGTTGGACATGTCCACATCATTCTCATGATCCGCAAGCAAGTCTTCACGTTCTTGAAAGCTAAGGCCTAAAGGAATTGAAATCAGACTATTGCATGAACGAAAAATACTCACTTGCTAGTTGAACCTGGCGGTCAATTTTTTCTTTAGCAAGTTGCTTTGAACTCTTGTTCAGCTTGATGCGCTTTGTCGCAGATTGTGACGGTTGCCGAACTCCAAAACTGGTACCACAGACAACTGTTACACCTTTAGATAGTCCTTTGCGCTTACCCATCATAGCACACTACGACACAAGAAAGGAGCAGGACGGAGAGCGAGAACGCAAGACAAGAGTTTGTGCAGACAAGAGTGAATGGTCATGGTGGCGAATGAAGAACAGGTACGAGAGCGTTTCCCAAAGGATCTAATCCGCAGACTGACATATCACTGATAGTTGTCAGGTGTCAGTGGCGCATCAGCTGTCGTGCCTAGAGGCGCACACTACCTGAGTTCCCAGGGCCTTCGTGGAGGTCATCGTTGAGCACAGTTAGCAATGATTTATACACCACTCAGTGCGCTCTGTAATGTATTCACCTAATAGCAGAAATGTGTTAGCTTTTCTATTTTACAAGTCATTAGACTTATATACTGCACTAAATAAATGTGTCCAAAGACAGGGCGCTGCAAAGGAGAGGCTGAAGAATGCATAGTAAGTGGAAAGAGAAAGCGGCAGTGAAGGGAAGGAAGGCCAGAGTAAAGGAGTGCGGGAGGCGCCCTGCATAATTGGGTTTACAGACAGAGACGGAGACTACATGGAATAGAGAGGATGATGAACACATATCCGGTGGGAAGGGAAGGAGCGGCAGTGGAGGAAGGAAGGGCAGAGCAAAGGAGAGCGTGAGAGGCGCAGGAGGCGCCTTCTAATTGAGGAAATGGCGCACGGACAGGTCGGGGAGGCGGCAAAAGTGATGGCGCTGTCAAGCAGTGCCTGAAAGCAAAGGCGGGGGAATGGGGCGGAGCAGTGTGCCGACCACCGTAGTCGACGGGCGGCATCGCGATTGACCGGGCGTTATGTACCTTACGATGTGAACCGTCCGAAACATCCGATATCGTATTATCTATTATCCTTGTCTAATCTATTATCTAGTCTAATCAGCTATCTAGTCTAATCTATATCGATCTCTAATCTACGGCGAGGAGTAGGAAATATTATAATAAAGTGGACATTTAGGGAGAGGAATAACGAGAGGTAAGGCAAAGAAGGGGAAGGGATACAAACCAGGGGAAATGATGTGATCGGTTCATGTCAGCTGTTTTCACTCGGAGGGTGGGAACCTAAGGTGGAATGTCATAATGCTAAATAGGATTTCTCTTGTTTTCCTGATGCTTGGCTACAATCACCATCCTTCGAGTCTCGTCCAGTTCCTCTTGAAGTTTTGGATCTTACCATGTATTACAGACTCTGATCTGGTATCGTCAATATATTTCGCAATTCGAATCGCTGTCACATTCGACCACAAGGCATTCAGTATTTCAATTTCAATCTTAACTTTGGAACTTCGATACTATCAAGCCTTACTACATATTCTAAAACTTTACTTGACTCTCTTAGTAGACTTAACGGGAGGTGATTATATCGGTACGAGTGCAACTTTTGTATGCTAAAGTAAGCATTGACATTAGCATAGGGCACTTCAAGGTCCAGGATGAACCCGTTCTCCACAGCCGACTCAAAGCTGGAGGCGTTGTGGAAAGATCTTGCCGAAGTGGATGAAGAGTTATCTATTCTTCACAAGCAAGTGGCAAAACTTACCGCAAAACGAAAGGATGTCCAACGGGAAATCAATTGTCGGCTCTCCCTGATCAACCGGCTACCCTTCGAAGTGATATCCCGGATACTCGTTCTCTCTATTGAATCAGATTGGCCATCTGTCAGGGATTGGTTATCCATCACGACTCCCGATGGCTGGAGATACTGGTGGTCTCCTCTCATTCTCCCCGGGGCAGTCTGCAGGGAATGGCGAGAAATTACTCTTGCTCTACCACACCTATGGTCGACTGTTATTATCCAGCCGCACAAACAACACACCTATAGCGATATCACCGATGAGTGGCTTCAACGCTCGGGTGCTCTTCCTCTGTCTATAAAAATCACAATCCCCGAAAACAAAACGTCTTTGGGCAAATTCGAGCCCATTTCAAGAGTTCTTAGGTCTCACTCAAGACGCTGGAAATCCCTCACCTTCGACAACGTACCACAATCTATATTTTATAGCCTGCTCGACAATCTTGAGGATACTAGTCATATCGAGACCATTCGGATTCATTGTGGAGAGCAGGAGTGGGGTGAGATGCAGCCTTCCATGGGCGAGCCCATTCGTCCAAAGACATTTCATTGGCTCTACTTGAGCAGTGAGACTGGTACAGCATATTTTAAATGGGATAATCTCACACACCTTGTTGCCGAAGGTATTCACAGTGTCGACCTTATTGACATTCTTCGTCAAGCAATCAAAATTCAACATTGTGTCGTAAAGTCTTCTATGCGGGACAATGAACATCAATTCGTATCCACTGTCAATCGGTCTTTGATGCACCTGGACATAGAATTATGGGATCTTACCGCTTTTCTCCCATTTTTAACCTTGCCGTCATTGCAAATCTTGGAATGCCGCTATAGTGGTTCTTTTATAAATAAGGTTGACGTCGACGTTCTTGTTGATTTTATTGACCGTTCTCAAGCGCCTCTTCGGGACGTTATCTATCACCTAAATGTCGACTACTTTGCTTCTGCTGTTGGCCTTTGGCATCCCAGATTTCCAAACATCACCCACCTCAAGTTGAACGTTAGATTTGAGGGCGCCACTACTATGATGATCAACCTTCTTGAATTACTTGCATATGACCGGGATGAAATGGCGCATCCTAGCCTCCAAGTATTTGAGTTGACGACGGCCAGCCACATGACGCCCACTGTCTGGTCCCATTTCATCAATCTGTTTCCCCAAATCCTGGCGGAGCGAACACACCACAAGCGTCTTCCTACAAATTCTTCGGATACAGACCTAACCCTCTTCTCCGATAGCCCACTTCGGAGGCGGCTGTCGAAGGCTTGTATAATCCTCGATCACCGAAGCAAGACGTCCGTCGAGCGGGATGTAATGGAACTACATCAGTATCTTCATTTGTTGGACATTCAGAAATCCGGAGTGGAGCTAGAGCTGATAGGTAATGGCGGCGTTGATTTGCTACAATTAGCCGGAAAAATATATGGGTCGGAGCTCGAGGCCAGACACAAGCATCAGCTGCAAATAGCAGAGGAGGATCTATGATATGTATTTGATTGATACTTGATGGTATCGGGAAAGTGATATGGTATTCAAGTCTATTACTTGGTTCGTCGAGAAAGCCTAGACTATAATTTTTACCTACTTTTACTGCGTAGAGTACCCGTCTTCTTTACCTATATAGCTCTTTACTCCTTGTACCAAACTGTCTTCTGTAAAAGTGATTTTAAGCACGCTGTCCATGGGAACACAAGCCAATGGCTGTAGGCTCTGCTGTCGAACTGCGTCAACCCGTTCTTGACCCGTTCTATGTACTAAATTCCACCGTTCTCCGACTTTCAAACGATAAGCGTCCCCAACCTCCCTTATTACATTCTCCGGATCTCCACTTAACCCTAGCGACACTATCTTGTAATATTTGGCCCTAAATATCAACCTCATAGTATAGCCACCTTGTAGCCTTCGAACACACACCACTTCTTGAACTCATTCAACATTTTAAAGTTCGTCCTCAATTCTGGTATTTTGCCACATACCCTAAATTCTTGCTTCTTGTCTCAGCAACGTACTACAAACAGCTAGCTAACAAGCCAACTATTAACCAGCGAATCAAATACTTAAATCGGACTGAACGAAAGGCAGTGACAATTGGTATCGACTCGGGTACGGTATGTAAGAATACATTATTGCAGTAGCCTCGGTATGCTTATTGGCATTACGCTGAACAAGGCCCAAAAATGAACACCCTGAACATCAGTGACTCAAAGGAGAGTCCGCACTCAGCGCACCAAGTTCAATGTGACAAATGCCATCGAGCCAACTGCTCCTCCCTGCACACCTATTCTGCTTCAGTGGATTGTGCCTTGTGGACAGAAGTTGGTAAAGCCGGTGAGGAGCAGTTGCCTTTGCAGAAAAGGCAACTGGACCTCGTGCGGGCAATCAACCGTCTCAGCTTTATCAATCGGCTGCCTTTGGAAATGATAACCCAGATCCTCATTCTCTCCACAAAGTTCAATGACGTATCCTGCACAACTCTCTCTGGCAGAAGCTACAGGTGGTCTCCTCCCCTTCTCCTCGGCGCAGTCTGCAGGGAATGGCGAGAAATTACTCTTGCAACACCCCAGCTGTGGACCACCGTCACCATCCAGCCGTATAGAGATTCTGCGCATATTCATATTGTTGATGAGTGGCTACAGCGCTCGGGAGCTCGTCCTCTGACTATTACACTCACAAGTCCCTATGACATAGCCCAAGAACCATTCGCAGACTTACAGCCCATTTTGGGGGTTCTTAGGTTTCATTCAGTGCGCTGGAAATCCGTCACCTTCAACAACCTACCAAAATTGGTACTTCATGACCTGCTTGACAACCTTGAGGACACAGCTCAAGTTGAGACCCTTCGAATCGATTGTGAACAGCGAATTTGGCATCGCCGGAAGGAAATTTCAATACGGATGCCCTTTCGTCCGAAGATATTTCATGGGACCAACATGGACCAAACGGCTGGAGCCCTCTGTTCTACAACGTTCTGTAGATGGGATAATCTCACACATCTTGATGTCCAAAAACTCAACTTCGTTGACTTGATTCACATCATTCGCAACGCAATCAAGATTAAACGTTGTGTCGTCAAATATCCTACGTCACCATGGGAAAAATACGATGAAAGAAGACCTCCATCCAAACCGGTCATCAATCGGTCTTTGATACACCTGGACATACAACTCTTCTGCGCCAACGAATTTCTCCAACATATAAAGCTCCCGTCTCTCCACACCTTGGAATGCCATCATGGTTTCAGTTTAATAGATGAGCATATCAACACTCTTGACAACTTTATTGTCCGTTCTCAAGCGCCTCTGCGCGACGTCGTCTTTCACGTATATGCCGGGGTCAGACAATATATTCCTACTATCGTTTTTGGGACCCTAGACTCCCAAATATCACTTACCTCAAGTTGACCGTTAGTATCCAGAACAAAAACGACAGTACTGCCGTGATGGATGAAATTCTTGCTCTGCTTGCCTGCAGCCGGGATCAAACAGTGCTTCCAAGCCTCCAAGCGTTCGAGTTAACTACGGTCTATATGATGTCCACTAGTTGGTCCCACTTTATCAACATGTTCCCCAAATTCACAGATGATGTCCGCGATGGGGGTCCTCCTACAAATTCAGCGGATACAAACCTTCCCCTTTTCTCCGGTACTCATCCTGGACCTGGGCCACTTCGGAGACCGCTGTCTAAAGCTTGCGTAAGATTGATTGCAAATGCGTTTATAGCACTCGAAGACCAGATTACAATGGGAGCACACCATTATCTCTGTCTTTTGGATATTCAGAGATCCGGTGTGGAGTTAGAAATAACAGGCAAAGACGGTGCTAATCTGCTACAATCAGATAGCTCGGAGCTACGACTCTAGTACGTGCCTGATACCTAACAGACATCGATATTAGCGATGACTAGGGCTAGGGCTGAGGTAGGATTGTGACATGCACATGATACATTGATAGTATCACTGCAGGGAAGACTTCAGCCTTCAAGCTCATTTGAAATAAATACAAAAGAGCAACTTTTGGAAACGGTCTATCTATACCAAATCTATACTGTAAACATCTAAATGCACTTATACGTGATCAAACTTTGACCATTGTTCAGTATGTCTATCTCTCTGTACTCTACACGCTCTACTGGGCACCTAGAAACAGAATTCAAAAACACAGAATCATAACCGACAAGATGATAGGTATGGGCTATGTGAACATCACACAACCCCTTGTTCACATTATATCGAAGTCCGTCTACGAGACTAATTATTGGCTAAGGTGTACGGTTTCGTTGAGCTTTATGTTATGCCTCTGCTCTACGATTTCTCTTTATCATATCAAACAATAAATATTAGTCCTGGACAGCAAATAAATAGTAATATTTGCTCGAGAGTGATATGGCGAGTTCTACCTGGACGACTAAAAATAGTCACAGGTGCACGTATGTTCGGCAGTAAAATCATCAAATATACGAATTATAACTCTTCTTTGTCTGATTACTCTTGTTCTATCTCTTTCTGCCTGTTCTACTCATGCTTTGTGTGTTTCTAACCATCTATCACCTCGACCTCTGAACCCCCATTGCATTTGATTAGCAAATTTGGCGTCAACGGCAAGTTCATCTGCGATTGCCCACACATGACCAGGGTTCTTCTCAAATTGGCGCCCGATGAAGATGACATCTGCACGACCTGAATCCAAAACGGCCTCTGCTATCTTTGCCTCAAAAAGACCGCCAACTGCGCCTACCAGAATCTTTGACCCAAGTGCTGCTTTGACATCTGCTGAGAAGGGCACCTGATATTCAGGTCCGGAACGAAGCTCCTGCAAAGGACTGTTTCCACCAGCTGAGACGTCCAAAAGGTCGATGCCATGCTCCACCAAAATAGATGCAAATCTGACGGTGTCTTCGGAGGTCCACGATGGTTCATTCGGAGCAACAACCTCTAACCATTCCGTGGCCGAGATTCTAAATCTGTGAGTGGGAATGGTTTTCAAAAGAAATATATTGACGCGAACTCACCTCAAGAACAATGGCATTTTTCTGGTATTACAGCCCTTACCGCATCGACGACCTCTAAGGTGAAGCGGATTCTGTTCTCGAAGCTGCCTCCATACTGATCAGTGCGCTTGTTGCTCGTCCCGCTTATGAATGAGTTCAACAGAAATCCATGTGCGTTGTGGATTTCGATGACATCAAACCCGGCTGTAACTGCCCTTTCGCACCTTCAGCAAATGCAGTGACAAGACCTTTGATTTCTTCCACGGTCAGTTCCTTTGGGACTGGGTAGCCAGGGGCGAACAGGATGCTAGACGGGTCCCACACATTATCTGGCCAGCCCACAAGCTCCTTCGTCGCTATCCCATTTCCATCTAGCCAAGGAGCCGTAGTTGAGGCTTTACGACCGGCATGGGCAAGTTGGATGGCAATCTTCTGGGATTGCGAATGCACAAATTCTACAAGTTTGGATAGAGCGTCGGCGTGAGCATCTGACCATATCCCAACGTCTTGAGGAGTGATTCGACCCTCAGGAGTCACCGCGGTGGCCTCGACAAAAGATAGGCCTGGACCGCGGCTTACGATTCCTCCAACTGAATACAGTGATGTTTAAGAATGGACTGCAATGCAAGTACTCTTTGGACTTACGGTGCGCTAAATGCCACGGAGTAACAAAGCCATCCCTTCGCTGAATATTGGCACAAGGGAGAAAGCTGTGATTGTATAGCTCGTCAGAAGTTACCGTCTCCATTATGACATTGAGAAATAAGCCCACAAATATTCTGTTAGGGAACTCTACTCCTCGGATTCTCAATGGCTCGAATGCCTTTGGTATTGGATTTCGGCTGCGCTGCTTAACAAGCGCAGTCCCGGCCGGGAGACTTTGAAGAGGAGTGTAGAATGAGGCTCCTGGAGCTGGTAGAATCTCTGAACTGTTCATGATAGCCGTAGGTGTGAGAGCAAGTAGAAACTTGGTGCGATGAGATTGAAAATCTAGCCTGGTAATGGTGGTCAATACACTTACCAGCGGTTGGGCTTTTATAGCCATTACTCTTCCTATTTGCCTGCCGTGGATGTCCTCCCATAGGCAGCGGTGCTTTGTGCGAAAGGCTGTTAGCTAATCTGTTGCACAGACTTACTCATCTGCAAGCTGTAAGCTTTAGAGCAAATTCTTCAAGACGACTATTTAACAAGAATAAGTAATTGGTACCAAGAGCAGCCAAGACTATGTACTAATCTAAATTTATCCCGGTTGGGCGTCAAAGTTGTAAGGGACTTAGATCATTATACGACGGAATATTGTATTGGGCGATGGTTACTAACAGAACTTTCAGAGTAGTACAGTCAGCTTCACATCGATTCATGGGCTACGCTTGCTCTAGACTCCATTTAACGTTGAATAGGCATGTAAATGCAGTGTTAATACTCATGTTCCATCAGTATCGGCACGCAATTTGGACGATCTTTCGGGATCGAGTATCTCGACTATTAGTGAGCACTGAGAATTGAATAGCGAAAAAGGGATTCGAGTGCATATACTGTAGTCTTGCTGTAAACAGTGAACATACTGTAAACTCTAGCCATAAACAACTTGCACACTCGCCAAGATAATAGTATACCCCACAACCAAAAAATCAAAGTAATGAGTTGTCGATATCGAGGTTGTATCCACTGGTCACATGTAATAGTTAAGTTCCATTATTTCCTCATTTCGACGGCATGGTAGAGCGGTCAGAATCACTCAAAACCATCGCAAATGAGCCTATCTTTGCAGCTGGTCACTGTTAGTCTTATGGAAGGGGATTCGACCTTTCAAGACGAACACTATATAAGCACTTGCAGTAGGTAAGGCAGGACAGCACGATCTTGGCTCACTGCAATCGTCTTTAGGTCGAACTATCGAAGAATAATCTTGACGGCCGTCTACGTCTGCAGGAAATCTTATGATTCGTTATTGTTATTCGACATACAAATTTGGTTATTACCAACTACATCTTAGCGTTGGTAATTGCTTATAAAGACTTTGGGCATCGCTATTCCAAAGCTCAGCCCACGTTCGTAATTTGTGCCAACTCATCAACTTGGGACCTGCTGTAGACAAGAGGGTTAATAGTAATTCGCTCAGTTGGTATGGTGGGGATTTGACTAACTTCTTCATCAATCTCGATATGCATCCATGTTTGCGAACGCCCATAAATTTCTGAGAGCGCATAACCTGCATAAGTAGGTTGATTCTGCTTTTGCGAGACAACGGGATAATTTAAATCCAGCTTGATTTTGCTAGTTGTGCCGATAAGCTGAGCATGCTGGCGGACACCTTCCGCTATGCTTCGCACTTCTGGGCGATCAAAAATAATCCCCACATGTTTTAATTGTGAGAGACCGCTGGAAGTTGAGGGGTCCATTCGAAGGATGATGAACGTTAGGAGGGTATCATCTGATACTGAGACTGTCCCGCCCGTTGATATCTCTAGAATCTCTAGGTGTGGAAGGAGAGGTGTATCTGTCGTTCGGGTCTTGTTGGTAGTATGCTGTATGGCAATACCGTCGACAAGAAGGTCTCGGAAGCTCCACATCCACGAGTAAGCTAGACTCATGAAATGTCGATTTAGAGATCCTGTCTCTGTCCGAACCTCCCGTCCAAGCAGCAAGTGCATTATATTGCCTGCACTTAAAAAATTTGGCGCATAGCCTCCGTCGTGAATCTGATCGCGTCAATTGCCAATTTTTTCAGTTTCGTTGATTTGTTGAGAAGAGTGGCGATTGAGGCTGCGGTGATGTCGCCATGAGCTCTGTAGCTTGAATGAGTGGAGAACGCCACCCACACCAGCTCAGGGGCATCGATACGGTCATAGAAGTTGCCTGCGTACTCGCAAAAACATAATCAACGATGTCCAAAACGCGGAGGCGTGGAAGGAAGATGGTGTCCTCGAGGAACAGTGACTCGGGTACTTGATTGGGGTCGATCATAGATTCCGAAATAATCACTTTGAATTGAACAAGCTCTGGGCAATTCCTGAGGAGCCTCACTGTGTCCGAAACAGGAAGTGCCACATGAAGGGATATATACGTGAGTTTCCAGTTGGCTACAAAGCCACCGATATCCGGCAGTCTGAGGTTGAACATAATCCGCTTTAAATTCCTTGCCTTTGGTATCTTTATTGTAGCGAAGGGCGGAGGCTGAACAAACGATACACGCAAAGTTGTGAGCATCCCCAAGTCCGAGTCTCTGAATTGGTCCTCGAAGACGTTATAGACCTCGTAAGGCATATTGAATTCGACGTGTTGCCACCTATTTGAAGTGCTACTTAAAATACCGAGTAGTTGTATTGTTGTCTCAGAGGATCCTGGGGATATACTGCTGTTTACATCCGAAGGCCATAAGAGATGGCTCGTGTAGAAAACCGATATCGACAAGGGGCAGATCCCAGAACGATGAAGCCACTCATCCACAGCTTCACATCGACGACGAAGAATGTGGGTTACAAGGGTTTTGGGAGTTTTGGCACCTTTGTTGCGTTGCGCCCCAAAATTGGTTTGTCGTCATCCGGCAATAAGTCCTGATCTGAAAACACAATATGTAGTCGTGCCCACAGACGCGGCGAACACAGAACGATAGATCTCCATAAGCTGCATATCCGAGTGAGTAGAACCGGGGCCTCGGTTTCTGCCATTATCGGATTGCGGTGAAGTGGAAGACAGTACTGAAATATTTTATGGAGAAGGTCAGTAGGTATCCGACGAACGGGCGAAAAGATGACGCTGTAACGTGTGATGAATTCCTGGACCTTGTCTCGTTTTCTCTGCAGTTCTTCCAGGTACTTATTCAGATGCTGGATCTTAGCATCGAGAGCTTTCAGCTCTTCCGTAGGCTCCAGTAACATTTTCTGAACCTCCTGTACTGCTTCGCAAGAAGGACTGTCGTTATTCTTCAAAAGATCTTCGAATTGACTCATTTTACTGATTCTGCATAATATAATCAGTCTAGTACGTGTCTGTACATCGAAAGATGATGTACCCAATTACTCACTAGAGTTAACGAAAAGTATGTATGGTCAGGTTGTCCGAGAATGACGACAACAAGGATGACAATCGGATTTTGCCGGCCCAGTTTGCTTACAAATTGATGAATTTGCCAAGTCCCGTCCGGCAAGATTCCAGCAGCTCCAGTTCCCACAGGCACTTGGCAAGACTTACCACCGTCTACACTTCTATTTTCAACTTTCATTATCAACTCAGCGACATACTTAGAATCTGGCATCTGGCAGCCTTCTCCCGAGCATTTCACATGGCAGCGCCGGACAACACCTTAATACAGCAACGGTTGCTCGCATGTGGCAGGTTTAGCCTGCCGTGTGCCAGTGCATGATTGTCGGATGTCCGATGCATCATAATTCCTGCATCATCTCATTATGCAGCTAGAGAGCTCTAAGAGTCTAGAGAAAAGGAATAAATAACTCGGACCTGTGTGCACCCGGTACCATCAAGTTGATTGTTGAATCTGATTCGACTGCCAGTGCCAAAGACCAGAAGAATTCGATATGCCAAGGCACAGCTATACATAGCACGAAGCTGCCGCTTTGTAGGTCGTGCATGGGATACTTTACTGGTCGTGGTAATTACTACGGCTCAACCGGTCGTATACACCGGGATTCTCTATTGCAATATGCTAGATTACCATCTTTTTCCAGACCATGAAGGACGGAGGGTCGGAAGACGGTCCTTGGTCCTTGTAGGATGCTGGCGGCCGCGCAGACAAGGAAGCCCGAGTAGATATTTTCGACTGGACACCCGCAATCGCACCAGGTCTTCATCCGGACTTTCACACAGCAGATCACCGGGCAACCGTTACAACCAAACCGCGGTGCCATTAGAAAGAAGTGTACATCTGACTGCCATCGCCGTACTAAGGACGGGGCTTTGCTCTTACGACTAGTACACTTCTCCTTCTCTTCCATATACAGTGACCACGCTCTTATTCTGCCTGGGCGACGAGGCGTTTCAAGCCATTCGCCGCTGGAAGCGCGTATAGTATACTTTTTGGTCTGGATGACGCCACTGTCAGTATCATTTCGGGCACAGGTGCTCTTTCTCGCGGTCGGCTTATTGGCGGTTTATGGACAGGATCAGGTACGTTACGGCGGGGCGAGCGCCCTTCATTCTTTCCCATCCCAGATTGTTTAATACGCATCCCTCTGAACTGTCTAGGCGGGGAGATTAGATGTCGTACGTGATTACTTATTGGCACTTTCTATCGCGCCTGATTTCATCTTATTTCGTGTTGTGGATACAGTTGAAAGGTAACAGCGGGCAAAGTGCATGCCAGCTGAAAGACACGATACACTCGACCTGCAGCTCGTCCCCTTCCCCTGCGCTGAGTACAGTCCATCCCATTCGTCACCCACACGGAACAGCATGCTGACTTTCTCAACTTTTCCCTCCCTTGTTCAGATGTTACACCGACACCCACACTCTGCACATGGTGAGTGCGACAATTCACAATCATATAGTCGAATATATTCTGATTGAGTGACATTCTATTCCGCTGGCGTATTATATAGCAACAACGTATTCTTCAACATCTGGTCCGCATGCTCCTTCGGGAGCGGGAACAACACCCTCCCCATGTTCAGCTCGTGGCTCGCGAGGTGCACGACTGGTTCCATCGACCTCAATGCGAGCGCTAAGATGAAGGATGGAGGTGAAAGCATGATAGGCATCGATATCCCTGTTTGGGCCGACATTCCAGTGCCGGGAACACATCGTTCGATTTGCAGGAGGCTGTTGTTCGTAGTGCGTCGATATTCCTTTCTTCTTGCCTATTTGGAGGTGGCAGATCGATTTGCTCACATGAAATAATAATAGGCGTAAAACCTAGCACACCGAAGACGTGGACAACCTGCAAGATCATCCTCCCGATCGTCAGTGCGCTCCTCGGTGTCGTCCTCACTGTCATCTTTCTCAAAGTCAGATCCAATCGCGGAAACTCTCCTACCAAGTCAAGGATCTCCGTCCCTGCGCTCCCTAAGATACCAAGCTTTATCCATCCCCGCAGGCGAGTGAGGCACCTCAACCTCGATCAACGATCGCTGAGCGAGTGGGAGATTGAGCCGCCCGTTGCCCCTCCTCCGTCGTTAGAGTCGGCACCACCGCACATCAGTCCTGATCCCTCTGTCGGAATCCCGCCTTCACCGCCTGACACCCCGCATAGGGACAGCACTGTCCCAGGACACCCATCGGTCTACTCCGACACATCCCGACAGAGTATGGTCGCACATCATGAGGGCATACCGTCAACGAGTGATGTGTATCCTTTCGGGCGCGAGGAGCAGGAGCGGATCCAGCGCCTGCCGTTGAACCAGAGGTCTACGCCGAATACTGGTATGCTGTCGCTGCCAACCACCACTGCCACGAATACTGGGACGTGGACGACGGGGACGTGGACGCCGCGGACGTGGGGCGATTCGATCAGGGATATAAGACTCCCGAAGTTCAAAAGGAAGCCGGTGCAGATCGTACCGATTGAGCCGACGGAGAGGTTTAGAATTGATGGGTCGTCGGAGGGATCGCCGTCTGTTAGACAGTCTTTGGCTTCAGCGGGACAGCGGGCGTCGGGCACGGGTGGGACGGAAATACGGATGTCGGGGATGGGGAGAGGAATGGGAATGGGAATGGGGAGTGTCGATGAGATTGATGAGGATCACGACCACGACCATCCGAGCGAGGGGTATTTCGAGTCGATACAAGAGGATGAAGACACAAGTCTGATTACGGATGAAGAGAGGAGGGGCAGCGAGAATTATTCGGCGAGAACGAAGAGCACGCATGGGACGTCGATCAACTCGCGCATTCGGATCGAGTCGCCTACTGCTAGTACGGTGTCGCCGCATAGTACGATGCAGTCGGGGATTTGGCCGTTGACGAATTCTGTAAGTGTGTTTATCATGGGAGATGCAAATTTACTAGATAAACGTTGACCACCTGG
>JAJIRX010000976.1:0-39497 GCA_023853785.1 Psilocybe azurescens
CAATGCGAAGATTTTACATCGCCAATAACAAAGGACTTAACAACTGCAACTGCTTGGTCAACCAAAGTAAGTGAGTACACAACTATAGACTGGACCGATATCTCAACAATGTTCTTGAATCGTCCTGTGGAGTCGGAGAGTCCATATCTGGGGAGAGTTTGTGCAGCATGCAATCGGAAAAGTTGCGGCCAAACTTGTCGTGTCCAAGATAATATATATATCCTACGGACTACAGTCCACAGTCCGAGCCTGCTCAGTACTTGGCTGAGCTTTGGGCACAAACAAGATAATAGCGGCTGATAGAAATAGACCTATTGAGGCGCGACATACCTCAACACACTGAGGGAGTTTAGACCATGACAACTCACTAATTCCTCCAGAGAAGAGAAATAATGGTATGAATACAACGCAGATTGACTGGCTCCAGACATGAAAACATCTCCAGATTTGTGCGTGGTTGCTTGCGCATGAACACCACAAACATCGGTCCTAACGCAGGGATCCTCCTCCCCATTGATGGTAAATCCGCCTCGGAGGACCGTATTCAGGTGGTTGAGACAAAAAATGGGCGACGTGGATATTGAGGTGGGTATCACGACTTGGTTAGACCATGGTCCTTGCACATATGGCGGTCACATATAGAAAATGCCGGAGGGATCACATCCTTTTCTACTTGCCTTCGTAAAATTCCAGTCATTTAGAATGGATTTATCGGATAGCCAGCTGGAATCTGACTATGAAGTCTCAATAATCGTTATCAAAAATATTTTGATAGAAGTAAGGAGACCTGCAGGGCAGTCCACTAGTACCAATGCCAGCGAGATTGATGGCTCAAAACAGTAAAAAGGTTAGATTTGAGCCGGGATTCGGGTGGTCCATGCGCATGCCGCCATTGTCGTCGTTAGTATCGGGGTGATTTCATTGTTGAGGGTGATGGGAGCGGCGGATTGATGTTGATGTTGGTGGGCACGGTCAGGTTGGCCTGGGAGGATGATGTGGAAGTGGACTGGGACAGCGAGGATTACTCAGTTCTGCGTAAGTGTATGTGTATGTATCGGTGACGAGCCCAGGAGCCTGTAGTATGACTGATAGTAAGTCCCTTTATTTTTTCCAGGTGCCCGAACGGCGAGCAGCGACAGACAAGGAGGAAGAGAAAGGGAGCAGGAGACGAGAGGAAGAGGAGGTGGATAATACAGAACAATGGCGCACGCTGGCCTGTGCGGTAATGATATAGAACGAACAAGAATAGAATAGACGTCGCCAGCACTCAACGGCCAGTGACTGTGCCAAATTAACCCGCTGAAAATGCAGTTCTGGTGTCCTGGCCGAACGGAGCTCTGGCTGGAGTCAGAGGAAGGGGTGGAGCGAGGAATGATTGGACGGAGGGATGAATTGAGGAAGGAGGGATGGAGGAAGTGGGAGTACAAGGTCAAACACATTCACTTGTTGTGTTCTCCTGATTTCTCCGCGAAACATTCCAGCCCGTAGGCTGCTTCCTGACCACCATGCACGTCCGAAGTCAGTAGGTATGTACAGTATGACTATCAAAAATAAACGTTACACACTTTAAAGCTTTAGGCTTCAGTCAAGAAAGAATAGAAAATTTCTCACACACACTTTTCTCTCATTTTTTGTGGTATGCCGTGCCTTGGTCGCTGCTTGGCATGACGTTCTGCCTTTTTTGCCGAATAGACGAGTATATTTATGCGCACAATTCGCAAAACGCCACCAGCTGGCGGCCGCAAGTGCTCACAGCTCGTCCAGTCTGAGGTCGCACCATGGATGGATGAATAAGGAACGCGCATGCATGCAGATTGTCAAACAACGCCCAGGTCCATTTATTTTCGACTCCGAGGACTCTTGGCGTGCGGCTTGGCGTTCTTAATTGACGTCATAAACGACGATGCGTATCGATGATTATAGCATTTTTGTCTGCGCTAGAACTCCACTTCGTCGTTTCGACGATGACAATGAAGCTGAAATTTCCAGTCGAGAATACTGCGCTGTGCATGTCGCACCCTGGGCCAATTTCCAAGTCTGGTAAGACCGGTTTAAAAATAGATCAAACGTGGCCCATGAAATGACTCGCCTAAGACAAGTCGAAGAGTTAAACGATAATCATCGTTGGCCTTGGATGCATAGGCTTATGAAAAGAAACTGAGTACTGAGACAGACCGCTAGAACAAGCCATTATAATTAGAACGACCCATTGCTATCGTCGTCGTAACCATGACATGAACATGGTGAACTAATGAACATGGGCCCGAGTGCGACAGCATGGATCTGTGCCAGGATTTGTATGCGGTAGTAATGATAGCTGTTACTCGGCTTCGCTAATGCTTTACGCCACGGTCAAAGTTTAGAGTCCTTTTGCTTTCAAAACTGCTACTTACTAGCATCATAACAAGGGTTTCAGATTCACTGGCGAAAAACCGACAACCAATCTCGAATTGCAATTTCAAACAAGAAATGGCCAGTGAGTTTATCCGAGCCAATTCCTGATATCAGATTTCAAGTTGAGCTTGAAATAGAATAAGGGTATCATGGAGATTCGAAAAATATACTTGAAAAATATGCCCACAACTTCAGTCCAGTAGCAGAACCAGCCTCGCAAGCACCGCGTTCCAGTCAAAGACCCAGACATAAAAACGCCGTCCCCATTATAATACTAACGTGTGTTCGTGAGTAAGTATATTAACCCACCCGTAGCTCCCTGTACATAGTCAGCCCCACGAGCCACTCCAACGAGGAAAGACGGCTAGGCAAGGGACAATCTAACTCCCTGGAAATGTGAGAACCTGGAATATCGAGGTCTCGTCGTTTCGCACTCGTGAGCTCCTTCGAGCCAGATCACATTCACAACCGAGATCCAACTCCTCGAGCTTCAATACCCAGATTCTGCTGCGACTCATCATACAACCATCACATCGCAAGACACCCACCGCAAGCAATCATATATAGAGAGAATCCGGGAACCTATGGATTATTTCTCAATGCGTCTGCGGCAAGTAGCAACGAGGGCGGGTGTCTAGTTTTCGAGCCAGACTTCATTCATATCCAGAGCCCCCACTCAAGGAATCGACTTCAGCGTCATTTTGCGGGCTCTGAGCTTCCCGTGTAGAGACCTCCTATTCGTCAATGTATAAGGATAATACGAGGCTTGAAACGTAGAGAAAGTTGCAAGAGCGTTCGTTTGGCGAGAGCCCAGACCGAAAGCAATGGTAATTACGTTTCCCTGCCCTAAACTTTGGTCTGTTCCGGGTCTGTCTCTATTTCTAAAACGTCTATGTCAGTCACCAGGAGGACGGAGGGCTGCAGATAGGAAGAATCCCGAAGAGGCCATCATGGATCGTCAACTTGATGGTCTGCGGTCCTCGTTCGTCGGAACCCCACCAACTCACGATAGGTGGTACGAGATCATTCTGCAGACCAACGGAACCTCAGGATGAAGTTCTATCTCACTTGAGATCTCGAAGGTTTATTAACACATGCCCGTTGTTGAGGATCGCGGAGTACACCGCTAACCGTGATGGTCTTCCTTATACGAGCTTAATTGGATGGTATACGATTGAGGGAATAGAATCTAAGGAGTCAGTTTCTCGTCCAAAGTGGATTACTCGCCCAACAGGATCTATCACAAATATGTGTAACCGTTCAGTTAGGTGAGGATGTCGGATGATGGAGGAGGAAAAATGATTCCATCTAGCATCCATGACGACTGTCAAATAGAATCAACCCCTGTTTGACTGGAAGCTATAAATATTAGAGTCGATCAACGTATATAAGAATGTGTTCTGGGTGAGTGTATCTACTCAATTCTATGATATTTCTCCATGTCTACCCCTTTCCAACGGACGTAGAAGAACGTGAAATTAGTGGCAGCCTCAATGCCTCGATGCTTTCGAACTTTCTTATGGGTAAGTATTCACATTGATGGATATCAGTATCACGAGCTGAAGTATGTTAGGCGCTTATACCGTGATATACGTTGGAACGATGTATATTTACCGTACATTCTTTCCTTCTCCTTACAAAGGTATACTCAACAATGTGCCATACAGTATCCAAGAAGTCCGCAAATATGAATCGCCGCATCGTTTTATCGGCCATCTCAGTACTGTACCTGCTTTGTTTCCTCAACTTTATCTCTCAATGGTATATTCTCGATTGGTCTGTCGTGACTAATGGAGACACGCGACAATCCATCTTTGTTGCGACAGTGGAGGCCCCCGCTGGATTGTTGTACTTAGTAGTTTTATACTCTATTCCTTGCTTATTGTTTCCGATGGACTACTGGTTCGTAGGTACCATCGTTTATCACACCATTTTCATTAACATTTAAATAGATATGGATATGCTTCAACACCTGGGGACAATCGTTCCGAATAATTTTAGTTCCACTGATACTTGTCGTTGTGGAGCTCGGTAAGTGTTATGAATAGAAATATTGTATGAACACTTCTATTAATGGCGTATTATCGCAGGTCTCTTCGTTGCACGGACAGCCTTATCAGGGTTGATCAGTAAAGTAACTGGCAGCGTCGCAAAAGCCAACCTATTGAATAACATTTCAAGCGCCCTTACATTCGTGTCATTAGGCACCACAGTGATTACAACATTGCTTATTGGGTACAAAATACATTCCACCTATCGTTTTCATGATCGGCATTTCAGAGACTATTCAACCATGTTGTAATAGTGTTTATTGAGTCATCCGCGGCCTACTCACTCGTACTTGTCATTAATACCATCAGCACAGTCGTTCCGTCATCTTATTTGTTGGATTCTCCGATGACCCAAATGTCATACTACGTGGAAGCGGCGTTGGCCATCGTTCCAGTATGTTGCTGTTATTATCTGTCTGATAATTATGTCTCGTTAACCTGTAATGTTCAATCAGGGGATGGCTCTGACGGTTATGGTAGCAAGACTTGGGCTTGCAAACCCCGACGATTTCCTGTCGCAACGCGGGAGTGGCCGTAGTGTCAGTGCCACTGGAGAAGTTAACGCTTCAACCCAGATCGGACAATGGGTCGCCAACCCCAGTAGTTGAGGTGGAGGAGCCCGGCGTAGGTGGCACATTGGGATCACCAAATCGAATGTGTATTTTCTTGTTATTTTCCGGCCACCGAACTACAATTAGCTGCCTTGCACTCTCTGGATGCAAATGGCCTTCGAAAATTCCTCGTGCCATACCCACACTGTTTGAGAAGATCGGCGTATCAGCACTCCTCATCTCAGGATGCGTTGGTGAATGCTTATTTCCACCTTTCCACAGACGCTTTCAAATGCTTACATGTTCAATCCGATCCATACACCCCATTCCTAATCCCTTTCATGACCCAGATCACATTACCGTCTATTACTCTCTATACTTCTTAGGATTACATTATAATGTACAGTCTGATCAATCCACCTTGCCATGTCTAAAGACCTATAGCTTCTAATTATCAGCCAACCTGCGCAAGACTTATGACGGCCTGATAGCGCAGCTGTCTCGTAAACGCCGCCATCTGTCCTCTTCTGTCGTGACATGAAATCAAGGATTCGATCAGGAGGATGCACAGCTGCAGACACAATTAATCTCGACGAGCGTCATTATGGAATGTCAATCTGCTGTTCTTTTATCATTGTTCGTCGCACCACATCTACTCCATCTCATCATCTTATTCATTTATCCCATCTTTCTACCCAGTGTTGTTCTCATATTAAGGATGGTCACAAGCCTAGTTATTGACTGCATCCGTGTACTCTCACCTCGTCCTTTCACCCTCTCATCATGCTTGTATGTTAAATCTGAAGCTATGAAAACTGCGTAGAAGCTATACGATCTGGACAAGGGAAAATATATTCCGAACTGGTGTTTTGCTTAAGTTCTGCCTTTCTGTCTGGATGGTCGCTATGTCCACACTGTTTCCCATTCGTATCTGTCTTCTGTCTTCTGCTGTGTGAACAGCTGTTATACATGATGTAACGTGGTGGACTCCTTATGTTGTGGCTCCATGTTGTATCTCTCATTTTGTCTCAATGACCTCTAGTTCAGCCTGTAACAGATCCTCCCATCCATTGGAGCATTCTGTGCCGTACCCCATTGATCCCCATCCTCAGTCATATCCCTATCGCTCTCATTCCGAAGTCCCATGCTTCGATTCCAGGCTCGGTACTGTATAAAGATGCCATCTCAGGGGGTGAAGATCAAATGGATGTTGATCAGTCGAACAGACTATATACTTTATGATCATTCAAATTGCTGATTGAATGCTTCTACTCAATCACCCCAGTGATTAATTGAAACTTGACGTGTTCACTGCCAAGTTGCTCATTCAGCGAGAACCGGAAGATGGCAGTCGTGAAGGATGCTCGTTTTCTTGCCCTCTCCAAGTACCAGGACTTAACTGAGCCTCGAGGACAGCGAAGATCCATTGGCAAATCGGTGGCGGTCTATCCGATGTCTTGTCATTGTGATGCCTGTCAATGTATTGATATTTTTGTCCTCAGGCACCTCTTCAGTCACCAGTGAGCCCATGAAAAGGTGATGCCTCAGAAAATTGTGATTCAAATTGAAAGGCTCTTCAAGACAAAGTTAGAGCTCACTTCGGCTCTCAGATATCTAAGTCCCTGAAGGATGAACTTGCACATGCTATTCCAGTCCTTGTCTTAACTAGCCAGCCCGTTGCTCTGACTAAGATAAGTCTTGATACCTGATGAGCGCTAAACCCGCTACTGAGATAATGTCTCTGAGACATGCTGACTTCAATAAGATCGCTGCTATACCCTTGAAATATCCTCAGCGTCGCATACTTAAGCCAAAATAGCAACAATGACAGATGAAATCAGAACCTTTGAGGTGAGCACCAGTGATTCACTCTACAATACTTTCTTTGCGCCTCTTCAGAGTGACGAAATGGATAGTAACGAGTTAAGCGTCCCTCGACCATCTCAAGACTGCGAGATGATGATGTTGAAGACGCCCTCCAGGTGCAATATGTCAGATAGACTATACGGAAGAGTTATGGAATTAGATTGCAGCTTAGCCATCAAGACAGCCACCTGTCCAATGTGGCATGCTCTCCCAACAATATCTGTGAACACAAAGATGTATGTTTGTTCAAATTTTAATATCTGAGGAAGACAAAGCACGGAAATGGCGTGATGGGTCTATCTAGCATCCATGAAATTGATACTAGGATTTGCTTGAGGCTCTGATCACGATCAGTCATGTATTGTATATAAGAAGAGTGTGTAACGAGGACTGAGTCTCTCCAATTCCACAGTATTTCACAATGTCAGCATCTAATATCTCCTTTCCAGTCATTGTACAAGAAGGTATAGTTAGCGCCAACCTCAATAGCTCGATGCTCTTCAATTTTTAATGGGTACGTTTTCATATTTATAAGAATCATTACCACAAGTATCTACTTTATTGATCAGGAATATACACTATGGTCTACGCCGGAACCATGTGGCTTTACTGTAGGTTCATCTGTTTCAACTTATAATGGGTAACTGAATAGTATGAATCTCAGTATCCAAAAGGCCAAAAATATGAATCGCCGCATTGTTCTATCTGCGATTTCAGTGCTCTACCTGATTTGTTTCTCAGATTTTATTTTCAGTGGTACTTCCTTGATTGGTTTGTCGTTGTTAATGAAGACACACGAGAATCCATCTTTTTGGGACATTAGGAGGAGGCCCTGCATGGATGGGGGTACTAAACACCTTTCTATTCTATTCCTTGTTAATTGTCTCTGATAGGCTGTTGGTTAGTAAATCTCATTGATTATCTCCTCATTCTGAACAATGACTTAACAGATATGGAGATGCTATCATGTCTGGGGACAATCGTTCCTTGTAATTTTGGGACCCCTAATTCTGTTTGTTACAGAATTTGGTGTTTTGGAAGAGCTTTGCATAAATTTTGTCACTAAATGCATATTAACACAGGTCTCTTTGCTATGGCTACAACCCTAGCAGGGTTAACCAATACTATAACCAGTAACACAAAAGATATCATAGTGTCCAATCTCATTTCAAGTGCTGTAACTCTTGTGTCAGTGGTCACCACCATCATTACAACACTTTTGATTGGGTACAAAATACACTCATCATCACGTTTGGACAAGTCACCTTCCAAAAGGCTATTTAATCATGTTGTGATGTTGGTCACCGGAGTCAGCTGCAGCTTACTCACTCATACTTTGTTTGAGGCCATCTTCACAATTGATACTTCCTTCAGTGTGGTGGGATCTCCCTATTTGTTAGTGCAATATTACTTGGAAGTGGTGACAATTTTTGTTGCAGTATGTGGTCCTGATTATCTACTTGTTAATCATACATCTCTGACCTAGAAACAGGGGATGGCTCCAACAGTTCTGGTAGCAAGAATTGTTCTTAGAAACCCCAACAGCACAGCTGCATCCACCATCACTCATGTATCTGGCTTACAATTTGGGTCCCAGCCAAGAAATGGCCATAGAGCAAGTGTCTTTCAAGAAGACTTTGATACTCACACTCACACAGGAGATGTGGCTCCCCTTACAATGGTTGCAGTAAAAGAGTCCAACAAAAATGGTATCTTTGAAAGCTATGAAGTTTAAAGTGCACATATTTGTAGATCATTTTTTGCATTTCCAGCATGGGCTATTGGTACATCACAATGTTACAAACATTTTATTTTTCTTTGCCTTTCTCTTTTCTTTTCATTTTCTTTCATTTTCTTATATAAAACATCCTTATCACATGATGGACATCATCATGTGATCATACATATGACTCATTTGTGTTCCAACTCACATTCTGACAAGCACCGGACTCTGACTCACATCCTACTAGTAGTTGTGGATACTCAAACACTTAAATAGCTAGTAGATACAGTGATTGTTCTTTAGCTAGTTCTTGAGAATCTAATCTCTTACTCAATAACCACCTAGACAATTACTTGACTATTGGCTTTATCCATGCACATAAATATAAGCTTGAAGTTGTAACAAAAGAACTGGCTCATCTATATGAATCTTGCCTGCTCTCCAGCAGACAAGATCTCAAAAACCTGAAACAAAATATGGTACCACCAAAAGTGGAACTCCTGCTACTGACAGTTCTAAAGAAGGAACCCTGACACAAAGGAACTGGCATACTCCAAACCCATCCTGACAAAGCTCTGAGGATATTGAACTAAACAATGACAAGAACTTATCATCAGGAAAAAGGGATTTGCCCTGAGAATGTCTTAGGTAATTACAACCTTTATAAAGCACATTTAGCACTCTAGGCTGCTTTGGGACGTCTTTGTGGTCTTTGGAAATAGTCTGATTCCTCAAAGCTTTCTGCAGTCTTTGCAAGATTTCAAATTTCTTTGAAGCTCTCTATGAGTCTTTTAAAATTCTAAATTATCACAAAGCATTCTTGAAATTTCTGAGCATAGCATTATTAAATCTTAGATAAGTATAGGGAATGGCATGGGTAACCCCTGGGTATCTCACGCTATACCCATACTTGTAGCTGTGGCAAGCCCTACCTGCAACCTGGCAGGTTTACCCAACAAAATGAGCCCAAAAACAACCTGAATGGTGAGATGCTTGCTGTGGAGTGTGCTTGCAGCTGAACACTTCAATCAAATTTTACAATGACTAGTTTGTCACTGGGAAGGTAAGCTTGTGCTTTTAATAATCATACTACAGAACAATCTTCAAACAGAGAGGGAATATGAGGATTAGCTCGCAAGGATTTTGGAATAATATATTTGTTTTTATGATTTCTTGGTGGGTGCTAAGACCTTTACAAATCTCTACTCTAAACATAATACCATTTCCAGACCTTCTTAGGGTCACTATCAGCAGGTATGTGCTTCAAGCTAAATAAATTGGTGGCCTTCTTGACCTAATAAAACACGCTTTGACCCTCTTGGTCTACCAGCTAAAGACCTTCTTGGTCTTGGAAATACAAAACAAGAGGAAGCTAGATTGTGAATCTAGCTTGCATGCCCTATATATCTCAGTTGGCCTCTTGCCAGGTATAAAGTCAATGTTTTTAGACTTGATTGGGTGAGGTGAACTCTTCAAGTATTTCTAGCTTTCAAATGTGCAAAACACTACTTTCAAATTCAAAAGTGAACAATATATTGCTATTACATGACAAGCAATTAATGTCCTCAAAGTTCTTAGTACTTTCAGAAAATGCAGCTGCAGAATAAATCTGAACTGTATGTTCTTGGGGTAAAAATTACTTGCTTGATATCTATGTAGATATGTTTAATTTATAGCTACATGTACATACATCTTAGGAGAATAATTTAGTAAATCAAATCACTATTACAAACCCCAAACTACATGTTTCTCAAACCATAAGCCTTTCTACAACCAATTGGATCACTAATAAATAATCTATGCATATGGTTATTGCATGCCCAGCTTGTTACGACAAGTCTTTTTTCTTTTTCTTTTCTCTTTTCTTTTCTTTTCTTTTCTTTTCCTTTTCTTTGTCATCCTTCACATCATCGATACATCATTGCATCTCTGATGAACTTTGCTTTCTATGATATTTACAAAACTCCATCATATCTCTGATGGACTTTCACTTCCATCTTTTATGATACATCTTTTGATGAACATTCAATTTCGTTTGATCTGTTTCCTCTATTCTTATATACATCTGCTGATGAACATTCAAACTCGTTTCAACTTGCTGTACGGTTCATAGTATTTATACTAGGAAGAGTCTACTGTATTCTTTAGCTAGTTCTTGAGAATCCAACCTGCTTAACTTGCTTAACTTGAACTTGAACTTGTTCTTGTAAATGATTGGTGGTTAGATTACGCACACTGCGTGATTCTAACTTGAGATTGTAACAAAAGAACTAGCTTCTCACTCTACCATACTGCTTCATCCACAAGCAGTATCGGGAGCTTGAACCAGACACCACGACATCTCAACGTGGAACCTTCTCCGCAAACTACAACACCAACAATAGTGGTGAACGAATGCCTACATCAGATGTTCAACCCACTACCCGAACTCCAGGACTATTGTCAGGAGAAGAATACTTCACCGATGCCTCTGAAAACTCTGAACCAAATGAACCACAAATGGTTGACCAACAAATGACGATCGACACCCCAGAGACAAGGGAACTCTCTCTTAGCAAACCTACAGCCCTTCAACGGCGAACGGTTTAAGAGCAAGAAATTCCTTCAAGAATGTATCCTCTATATGGGGATCAACAAGGACATCTACGACACTGAACTGAAACGGATTGCGTTCATTCTCTCTTACATGCAAGAAGGGAACGCGGTCATTTGGAAACAACAATTCATCCAGAACAAACTAAACCTCAACACGGGGGACATTGACTTACCAACATACAAAGAATTTATCGACGAATTCCAGAAGGCATTCAAGCCAGAAGAAGAAGACATTAATGCATTGGACAAATTAAATGCTTCAACAAAAGAACCTGACCGCCGAACAACTAGTAACCAAGTTCAAACTACTGGTTGGAGAGGCTGGGATGTCTAACGACTCTGACACTGCAAACAAACTCCTGATCAAAAGTTCAAAACAGCGCTGAACCCAGCGTTAGTACAGAAGATCATCCAGTCCAAGAAGAGGCCCACCAAAATTGAAGAATGGTACGACAAAGCCATGTCTTTCAATAGGAGCTATCGACTTGCTATGGCAATAAAAGGCCCATCTCAATCAAACACGTGATTCATTCCCAAATCCACGCCAAGAAGAGACCCCTTTGCAATGGACATCAACGTCATGACCGCCGAAGAACAAACAAGCCTCATGAAAAAGGGGGCTTGTTTCAGATGCAAACAAACAGGACATCTCGCTGTAGATTGCCCTCAGAAGAAAAAGAAACAATCCTTTCATACCAAAGGAACTGCCAAAGAAGAAATGGACGGCAAAGGACCTTCATGCCCATATCCGAGAGTTGAACATGGAGGAGAGAGAAGAACTGGCAAGTTTGGCAATGGGAGACCAGGAGGAGGACACCAACACTGAGGATTTTCAAAACAGAGAACCGAATCGACGTCGGTCTCTCCACGATTAGGCATCTATTCTGTATTTATGGCTATACCGAGAATAAATCTATGCATTTACCAATTTCTTTCTCTGCCATAAAAAACAGAAGGCCACAAATTGTCAAAACCCTCGGATCTAATTGACTCCGGAGCTGGTGGAAAATTCATCGACCAAAACTACGCTAGGAAACTAGGACTCAAACAAAAACCTTGAAGAAAAACCTCACAGTATACAACATGGACGGAACTCTCAACAAGAAAGGAACAATCTCTACCTTTGTAGAACTCAATCTTACCATCGGGAACAGAACAAACAAGGAAATTCTATTTGTCTCTGGACTAGGACGACAAAAGATTATTTTAGGACTACCTTGGCTTCAAAAATGAAACCCCGACATCGATTGGGAAACTGGAAAAGTTAAATGGAGAGCTTCCAAATCCATCCGCACTACCACTATGGAAGAAGAACTGGAAGAAACTGAACCGATCATGAACATCACGGACACCACGGACAACCCACTCGAGGACTTCAACGCTTTGGTAATAGATTTTATCGAAGCAAAAGACTCCAAAGAAATGGACCAGGCATGGATCAACACGAAAACCACGGCTTCACAAACTCTGGCAATGGAACACGAAAACAAGACACCCACTAAACCTCTGGACAAGAAATTATTCCCCCGGACCTCCATGACTACCTCAGACTTTTTGACAAAAGGCAGCAGATCGATCTCCCATCTCAAGACCTTGGGACCACAAAATCGAACTAAAACCTGGGTTCAAACCGAAACCATGCAAGGTTTACAGCCTCACCCCAGAAGAACAAATCGAACAGGACAAATTTCTTAAGGAAATGCTGGACAAAGGATATATTGTCAAATCAGAATCGGACATTGCATCGCCTTTTTCTTTGTAGCCAAGAAAGACGGGAAACTGTGACCTTGTCAGGACTATCGATATCTAAATGAATGGACAATAAAGAATGCCTACCCTTTGCAACGAATTCCCTGATCTACTGGACAAACTCAAAGGAGTGAAATTCTTTACCAAGTTAGACGTCAGACAAGGATACAACAATGTTCGCATTTGAAAGGAGGATCAAAGGAAAGCCACCTTCAAAACAAATTGAGGGCTCTTTGAACCCACGGTTATGTTCTTTGGATTATGCAATTCCCGGCCACTTTTCAATCCATGATGGATTCGCTGTTCAAAGGCGAAATCTCTGGAGGATTCGTGATTATTTACATGGACGACATCTTAGTCTTTGCCGAAAATCAAGAAGATTTGGCGAAATATGAATGGATTGTCCTACAAAGACTAAAGGATAACGATCTGTACCTCAAGCCAGAAAAATGTGTCTTCAGACAACGAAAAGTCGAATACCTGGGAATGATAATCAAAGAAGGAAAAATCTCCATGGACCAATCAAAACTTAAAGGAATCAGAGGGACTGGCCTGCACCTATCACAGTCAAGCAAGTCAGAGGATTCCTGGGATTCGAAATTTCTACCGAAAATTCATCAGGAAGTTCTCTACGGTGGCACAACCCCTGAACGACCTCCTGAAGAAGGATAAGAAATTCGAATGGACGGACACAGCTCAACAAGCGTTCGACGAACTGAAGCGACGATTCATGGAAGAACCGGTTCTCTCGATGCCAGACCCGAGCAAACCATTTCAAATTGAATGCGATGCCTCTAAATATGCATCTGGAGCTGTTTTGACTCAACTTGATGGAAACGGCGAAAGACACCCATGCGCATTCATTTCGAAAACCTTCTCTCGCGATGGAAAGGAACTACGAGATCTACGATCGAGAACTCCTGGCAATTGTACGAGCATTACAGGAATGGAGACACTACATTCAAGGATCTGAACATACAACGATCATTCATTCTGACCACAAGAACCTAACCTACTTCAGAAGCCCAAGAAATCTGAACAGACGGCAAGCTCGATGGTCATTATTCCTATCCAAATTTGATCTAAAACTAATCCACATGCCTGGGATGAAAATGATTCAATCTGACGCCTTATCAAGAAGACCAGATCTCATACCAGACAAAGACCACGATAACGAAGATGTGACTCTACTACCAGAGGAACTTTTTGTCAATCTAATCAACACCGAACTACAACAGAAAATCATTGACTCTGAAGAATTCAACACGGATATTGCGGAAATCTTGAAAGCTCTACTACAAGGAGGACCACCGAATTTACAAACCGACCTTGACAACTGGAGAACAGAAGAATTCAACGGGAAAAATGTCATTTTTATAAAGACAAAACATACATACCAAAGAACCAAAACCTACAACAACAAGTGGTAAAATCCTTTCACGATCTACCATCAGTGGGACACCCCGGGAGAACTTGAAACTTACAACACAGTAAAGACACACTACTGGTGGCCAGGGCTTCAATCCTTTGTAAAACAATACGTCAAAGGCTGCGGAATCTGTCAACAATTCAAAATTAACAGAAACCCCTCTCACCCGTCTTTCATGCCAATCGCCAGACCAACTTCTACACGACCATTTGCAAACTGTTCAATGGACTTTCTAACCGATTTACCACCGGTTAAGAACAGTGTGGGACAGATCGTAGATGCGATCATGGTCGTGGTAGACCATGGGCTTACTAAGGGGTGATTTTAATACCTTACCGGAAAAAAGGGAAACCAGGAGAGGCACTTGATGCAGAAGGAGCAGCTCAACTCTTACTCAATAACCTCTTCAAACGATTCGGACTCCAAGATAGCATCATCTCTGACCGAGATCCCCTATTCACCGCAAAAGTCTTCCAAGAACTCATGAAACTCTTGGGAATCAAGTCCAAATTAACCACGGCTTATCATCCAATAGGAGACGGAACCACCAAGTGATTCAACCAAGAAATAGAAGCCTACCTATCCATCTATTGTTCGTCACATCCAACTGACTGGAACAAGTCAATTGGAACCTTGGAATTCACTCACAACAACAGGAAACACTCTGAAAGGGCCAAGACCCCGTTCGAACTCACCTTACGGCTCATCTCCGTTGGCCATTCCACTTGCATTTGAGAACACCAAAGCCCCATTGGTGGAGGAAAAGTCAAACATCTCCTAAAAGATCGAGAAGAAGCGTTAGCCACCCACGAACTTGTGAGACAAAGGATAGCCGAACGACGAAAATTGACCTTCAAACTGTTCGAGAAAGGAACGAAAGTTTGGCTAGACTCCCATAACATCTCCACTAGGTACCATTCGAAGATGAAACCGAAACGAGAAGGCCCGTTCACAATCACAGAAGTCTTGGGACCTCTCACATACAGACTCAAAATACCCAAGATATGGAAGATCCACGACGTTTTCCATGCCACTCTACTCATGCCATACAAAGAGACGGAAACGTACGGACCAAACTTCCCTAGACCACCACCTGAGATCAAAAATCAGGAAGAACACTGGGAAGTCGAAACTATTTTGAATCACAGAAAGACGGGACGAAAACCCAAGAAAGGGAAGCAAAAATATCAATACCTTGTCAAATGGGCCGGATTCCCTATCTCCGAAGCAACGTGGGAAAAAGACGACGTGTTCGACAATGACAGCAAGATTCTTCAAGAATACCACCAATTGCACAAACTCTGACCATCACTGCCATCCTGATGCCTCACCTCCTCCGACACATCGCTTCTTCCTTCACTCAAAACTCTGAAATGAACCAACTCAAAACTCCCATCTTTGATACCCCTTTGACCAAGCTGACCGTAGAAGAACTTGAGACGCTGCGAAGAGAAATTCTCACCGCATACAACAAAACGATCGACCAGAAAGAAACGGCAAATCAGAACTATCGCCCGGCTGCTGCTAAGTTTGCCCACCACCAAGCCAGATCTCTACGCCTCAAGCTAAATAAGGTCAAACAAGAGCTCTACCAATGCCTTTCACTAATTGCCAAAGTAGTTAAAAAGGCCAAATCATTCTATCTCTAAACCATACCCCAACTACCAAAACAATGCAACATGTCTTTCATCGATACTCCTGCCGCTTCTTCCTCTTCCACCCCTGCCAACTCATGCCTACAAGGCAAACGACCTGCCATGCCTCGCTATGCTCAAACACTGTCAACCTTCGAAGCCTTAGACCTCTTCGCCAACGATGAGATGGCTCAGAAGATCTGCTCATACTTTGAAGACCCAGACACTATTCTTGCCATCGATGAACTGGCCAAAGTCTCCAGAGCCCATCAGCAAGAAGAACAAGAAATCCATCTTGCCAGGCTCCGGTCTCACATTCGACAATCCATGGCAACGGTTTTGCTTGATCAACTTCAATCGTGGGGGTTAGAAGGGAAATCCACGACATGTTAAGAAAACATTGTCGCGAATCACCCACTGCACAAAAACCATTTCGCCTCCCGCCTCCACTCCCTCAAGATCTCCCATCCCTATGTCTCCACCTCAATGATCTCCAAGGACAATGACTCGTCAACGAAGCTCGTCCAACTCTTCATCAGCTACAACGAATCGCTCGACGAAGCGCAACGTCGGTCACCTGCTACCAATGCGGCAAACCTGGACATATTTGCCCCAAATGCCCCAAGTTCAAATGCATTTACTGCTACCGATACGCCCCCCGGACACTCCTTCTGAGACTGTAGCTATAACCCAGAAAACGAGCAACACATTGACCCCTATTATGGAGGAGTTGACGAGGATCTTCGACAATGCCGGAATCATGAACACCACAGGCGAACCATATGGAAACTAATGAACTCGTAGAGATGATGGACTTCACTCCTTCTGAGACATAAGGAGTGTAGTACGGGTAATGTTACGACAAGTCTTTTTCTTTTTTCTTTTCTCTTTTTCTTTTCTTTTCTTTTCTTTTCCTTTTCTTTGTCATCCTTCACATCATCGATACATCATTGCATCTCTGATGAACTTTGCTTTCTATGATATTTACAAAACTCCATCATATCTCTGATGGACTTTCACTTCCATCTTTTATGATACATCTTTTGATGAACATTCAATTCCGTTTGATCTGTTTCCTCTATTCTTATATACATCTGCTGATGAACATTCAAACTCGTTTCAACTTGCTGTACGGTTCATAGTATTTATACTAGGAAGAGTCTACTGTATTCTTTAGCTAGTTCTTGAGAATCCAACCTGCCTAACTTGCTTAACTTGAACTTGAACTTGTTCTTGTAAATGATTGGTGGTTAGATTACGCACACTGCGTGATTCTAACTTGAGATCGTAACACAGCTAGTACTTGGCACTCTTCAATTGTTGTTCTCTTAGACATATGGACTGCAATTTCAAAAGTAAAATGTCTTCAGTATTTGCCTAAGAACCCAGTTGACAATGGGTTTGTCTGGTTAAGCTGTGTTATTCAATTTGTTCATCAGCTCAGTGTCTGTCAAACTCTTATTATGAGTCAACCTGGTGTCAGACCGTGCATTATTCCATTTCTCCTATTGGTTGAGCATACTCTTCATATTTGTATACTCTGATCCACTCAGCTAGATGTGCATGCATTGTTTGTTATTGCTTCTGGAATATGAAGACTTGCTTGGCAGTCCTTGTTTCCCTTTATGTTTCAGGACAGCTAAAGCTACCATTGCTCCATACTGTGATTGGACTCATTCAATGAGGGCTGAGCTGGTTTGTTCTGACAATCTGTGATTCATGAGGACCTGTATTGCACTCCGCAAGACCTCTAGAGTACTTCAGTGATAATTCTTTAATTGTATCACATGTAGTTAGTGCATACTAATTTAGAACACATAATTGACTGCACTGTGTCTCAACTTCAGCTAATGCCTTTCTCTTCCTCTGTCATTCTTCAGTCAACATGTAGTTACATCTTTTACAGGTAGTATATTGTTGTTTACAATAGCTAGCCCAACCACCCAGTATTTAGACCTAATTATGCTGTTCACATTGCTTAGCTGTGAGTCAATATTGCTTATTTCATAGTTTCCTCATCCTTTGTGAACATATTACAGCTCACTTATATATGTCTGGATGCCAAAAATTCAGCTACTCTTTATTATGCATTCATTTACACAGCTAGCCATGCAATGTTCTCTTCAACACAATCCATGAAGGATCACCAAGACTGTTAGAGTCAAAAATACTTAAACCTTGGTATGTTCCTATGAAGACAAAGGCTAGTGTATTAATTACTTAGAATTTGTCTTTCTGAGATTCTTAAGGATGTGTGGGATGTGGAGTAAGTATCAGAAGATATTTGAGTAACTTCATTTTAATAGTTACTTAAATTTAGATCTTAAGTTTAATGGACAAAATATCATGTACTACTAGCATGAGACAATAGAAGTAATGATATCACTAGTATAGTAGTGCAAAGCTTTATTAATGAGTAGTTGTCTTGTTCAACTTAAGTATGTAGAGTTGTAAATTGGAGTGTAAAAAAATGATATTCAGTAGGTATCTAGGTATTCTTATATACTACAGCTAGTACCTTAACTGGAAAGTTTTATACAATGTTGCAAAGGTTCTATTATATTCCAGCTATGGATGGCAAACACCAGACAAAAGTAACAAGCAGTGTGTGCATTGCACATATATTTGGTCTTTGGCCATGAATGGTTTTCTAGCCAAATGCAGGTATGTCAGATATTCCTGAGATATTATATTGGGCAAGTCCTAATCAATAGGACTTGCCTGGCCTGAATTTAGCATGTTATTTACATATTAAACATTATACTGTAATTCATAGAATGTCTAGCTGTGTGTAAGAGTTAAAATAGGATGAAAATAGTCAAAAATGATTTAGAAAATAATTAAGGATTGGTGCTTGAACACTACTTGTACATCTTTAGTTCTTGGGGCCAGCTAGTTGGCACATCATCCATAACAGACTGTGAACTGCATGAAAATACATGGCCTGGAAGAGAGATGGAAAAACTTACACAGATCTCTGGGGCTCATCATAGTGGGATGCTCTATGCCCTCCATTTCAGTCTAAATGGTTCATATCATCTATTTTTATCTGTTTGGCACTATTATTGTTGTGCTTCTGCTTTTCTCTTTCTCATAGCTCTTTTACTGCTACCACTTTGATTTCACATTACAGAGGATCATTGCATGCAGTCAATTAATCTCTATCCCACCCCCATCTCTCCTGTGACCTTGCATTGTGTTCTCAACTAGATTTTATCAATGCACTAACCTCAGGGACAGGGCCAGGAAAGATTCAGCCAGGTTTTGGTCAACTCAGTTACTGATCTGCCAAATTTTTCTTTACTTTCAACGTCTCAAGATAGATATTGCTATGGAACATTTCCTCATGGTACATACACTCGTCACATATGCCATTGACACAAATACCTTATGTCTGACTTTGCAGAGACAAAAAATGCTATAGGCTTGCAGTTCCAGTCCTTCATGCTGCAGTCCTCCTTGGTCTGTCTTTATCCCTGCTTCCCAAGTCCTCCCCAACCAAACATATAAATACAATAGTTAACTGATATACAAGAATGTTATTGGTGTGCCCATGTCTCCTCAACTATATAGTATTTTGCTATGTCTACATCTTCTCTTTCCATTCCAATTGACATACAAGAATATATATTCAGCTCTAGTGCATTCAAGTCTACAAAATTGAATATTAATATGATAAGTTCATGCATGTCCTTCTCATGCATATACACCGTTCTCTATCCAGGAACAATGTATCTCTACTGTAGGTTCCTCATATAAATATCAAAGAGAATTGACTAATGCAAAAGAAAAAGGCCAAGAACATCAGTTATTGCATCATTTCCACTCTGTACATTCTTTTCTTTCTGGAATGTCTTGTGCAATGGTATTTCCTGGACTTAGTCGTTGTGACTAACGGAGAGAGACAAGAATCAATGTTTATATCCAATTTGGAAGGAGGTCCGCGATGGATCAAAGGCCTGTATGACTTTGAACACTATTTCTTGTTAGTTATATCAGATGGACTACTGGTTACCATTAGTGCGTGTTATTGAATTAAGATTGCACCATTCTCATCAGGAATCTTCCAGTAGATATGGAAATGTTCCCACCTCTACCTGACAGGCCAGTGATTGAAGTGAAAAGCAAACAGGCTAGGGCAGTCTTATTTGTTAAGAATTTGCAAACGTACTCCCAGTGCTCTAGTACATATACTATGTCAGACCACCGAAATGCCTTGACCTCCCTTCTCGCGTATAAGCCCGCACATTCTGCTGTGTTGGCAAAACCACGTGCTTATCGGCCATAGACTGAGGCCTGATTCCTGAGCTTTCTTCAATCTTACTTTGAACCATCTCGTCCAGAATGCGCATATACCTACTAGTGCACTTACTCTGGTTACATTGTATTTACTATCGATTTGTACACCCCATCTGTGTTCCCGAACTTCAACTTTCCGTATTCTTGCTTGAATATAAGACCTGAAATTCTGCGTATGTCGTTGTTGGTACCGAGACCACTGGAAGAGAGATCGTGAATACTGTGCAGACTGTAAAACTTATTATAGCCTGGCTTATGATCTATGCTGCCCTGCATTTCACTCTAAATTGCCACTCACCATATTTATTCGCCCGATGCCGTGGAGCTGTGAGGTAGCAATTCTTTCCTCATGCCAATTTTGTCCGCTTGTTGCGAATCCTGCCCTACAGTCCAGTGCTCTCAGAGCCCACATATCCCATGCTGCGTCCCCAGGACAAAGTGGTTGCAATCAACTCTGTGGGTACCAGTCACCAATCGACTCTTCAGCAGAATACCATCCTTCCAATGGTGGCCTGCCCAGGTCAACGGATCCACACCACCGCTCTATTTCTTTCTGCTACGGTATCACCTGACATTTGGAGCACACAAACCGCTCCACACTGTCGCTCAATTATTCTTCGCCTCAGAGATTCTCTGCACCTTTGAATTTCATCGTACAAAGACTCGTCACAACCGTAAGTTGCATGGACATCTTGTGGAACAGGAGAAGTTTGCAGGTTCTTCTTGCTGCTGTAAGTCCATCAGTTCTCTTAGGGGCCGTATCGTAATCTCGTACACCAACTCAACCAATCATATTTATTCGTCCGATGCCTTGGGCCTACACCGTAGCAATTCTTTCCATATACCGATTCTACCGCATCGAGTTCAGACACATAAAATCAACGCATGAAGGCAAAATATTCAATCGCCTCCCACGTATCTCTCGCATTTCAAAACACATGACTACGGCTCATGTGTGATCTCAGTCTGAACTAGCTTCGGGGACGGAAAGTCGCCAGATGAAGGGCGGTCAACCACGGACAAGAAATTTCCCGTATGTTCCAGCCTCACCGGTACGAAACAAAAACTATGATGGGGACTTTTCCTATTCCATCGCGCTACATATGATCCTCACACATGCTATCAACCTGGCTTGCTTATTCCAAACTTCGAGGACTACACGAGACGAGCCAGTATCTCTTGATCCGCCGGCGACGTTTATCCAAGTCCTCTGACACCTCGCTTCTCAAATTTGCACTGATACACGCATCGTGCTGCACTTTGCATACCCCTGTCGCGACCACCAAGTGTGGCTACGTCTGGCCAGGTATTATATCCTACGGTATGAAAAGTGTCTTCAGACTAAATTTCTAGCGCGCTTCAAGATGTATATGGATTCAGTTGAGATATGCCTTAATATCTCCTATGCAGTGCCCATGTCTTCTACTCGACCTTGAATCTATGCGATCAGTTATAATGAACGAATTCCACAAGAATGTGCTCACTCAGGGTATCTCCTCGAGTTTACATCTTTCCCATGCCTGAGTCCCATACTTCAGTCTCAGTCCACATCCAGGAGGCTATAATCAATGCTAACCTCAATGGCTCAATGCTTTTCAACTTTCTAATGGGTGAATCTCATTTGTAAATGTCAACACCACAAACTTACGTCTGTCAGGTATATATACGATGGTATACGCTGGAACAATGTATCTCTACAGTACGTCACTTCCTTCTACTTGAAAAACAAAAACTTAACAATACGCCGTACAGTGTCCAAAAACCAGCGAGCGTGAACCGTCGTATCGTTCTATCGGCCATATCTATGCTCCACCTGCTTTGCCTCTCCCAGTTCATTTTGGAATGGTATTCCATTGACTTGAATGTCGTCGTTAATGGAGACACACGAGAGACCATTTTGTTTCGACCATGGAAGGGGGGTCCTACATGGGCATGGGTTTTTTCTGTATTTCTGACCTATTCTTCGATTGTTGTATCCGATGGACTACTGGTTAGTATATTTCGTTAGATCTCTTGCATCGTTCTCATCAATGTGCCTACAGATATGGAGGTGCTACCATATCTGGGGACGATCGCTCCGAATAATTTTGGTACCTGTCGCGCTTTTCGTTACGGAATCCTGTGAGTTACGGATGAAGGTTTCGCATAGTTATTCAACTGACCGCACGTTATCTCAGGTCTCTTCGTCGCCATTACAGCTCTAGCAGGTGTAAACGGTCAGCTACCAAGCGACGTACACGCCAAATTATTCAACAATATCTCAAGTGCATCTATATTCGTTTCGCTTGGCACCACGATGATTACAACTTTTCTTATCGGATACAGAATATATTCAGCTTCTCATGCAAATGGTATACCCTCCAGAAGACTATTTAGTCGTGTTTGGGTTATAGTCATCGAGTCAGCCGCGGTGTACTCCCTCGTACTCTTTGTCGGTGCCATCTACGATGTGCTGCCATCATTCACTGTGTTGGAATCACCCTTGGTTGTAGTTGGGTACTACTCGGAACCAGTGCTGTTCGTTGTTACTGTACGTAGCCTCTATCATCTGGCTCATAATCATGTATCTCTTACCCAAAATCAGGGAATGGCTCCAACAATTCTTGTCGCTAGAATCGCCCTTACGAATCCCAGCAATACAGTTGCACCGACAGTCACCCACATATCTGGCCTGCAGTTTGGGTCGCAGCACGGGAGTGGCGGCAGTAGAGGTACCACCGGTGGTGAAATGAGCGTTTCAGTTCTCGCGGATGATGTGGCGCCGGAGGTGGTTGAAATGAAGGGGAATGCACTATGGATGGTACGATTAGAGACGATCAAGTTTAAAGGGCAAAACGGTCCCGCGATTGTAGAGTTGTCGATTATCAAATGCGTTTTTGCGTTTTTACGTTCCAACCTTTGTCTCATATATTTCCCTTTAACTATTTATATCCTCTGACCTGTTTACTAGAACCTCGCAATCAAGTGACATAAGTGCTCGTCCCAGCGTCGCCACCAATAATTCATTGCTTCCTTGCTTATGTGGGATCGACATGGTCATTCTAGAGTTATAGAAATCAACGTGGAACCTGGGGATCCCAGCTTCGAAGGCCTAGCTCCAAGAAAGCACATCCCTTCGAGCTAAATTAAATTCAGAATCAAGATCGAATGTTCAAACACTGAATATTTCACTCACCACGCCACTCAAACTCTGTTACAGCCCAAAAGCACCGATACCACCGCCACAAACCGCAAAAGGTCCAGCAACTCCAGCCCCATCCCCATCCCCGACGAAGGTGTACACTCTTTCCCTTTCTTCTCCGACGCCCATCTGCATTCATCGCATGGCGCCAGCTCCAATGCACTTCATATCACACATCTGAAAGCTTATATGCGCCATATGAAGGAAATATGTTCTGCCTGCGTCTATTCTAGGCGTCCTGATCCAAGTGCGTGGAGGGAGTGGCGAGAGCGCCGTCACGATGAAATATTTGCATATTGGAGGGCGTCTGTTGCAAATTGTGCTGACTGATGAGAGGATGTGGTATACGGAGGGATAGGCACTCGCCCTGAAGGGCGTTCGCGACCGCGGACCTCGCGTTGCTCCTACAATAGTCGAGAAGCTCTGCGCGGAGCGGGTGTCTTCGTACAATGCGTTGAATGATGCTGGGATTCTTTGCTCAGACTCTGCGCGCGTTGAAACTGCAATCAAAATGAGAGTGGAGATGTGGGAGCCGATGCAGACATCGATGTTGGCGAAGTTGAGGTACGGTCCATTCTGGAACGATGCGTCACCATTGGAGGCGATGGATTCTGGAACACCCGTTGAGGAACCCGATACGTTGCCTATCCGTGAGCCGCGATATAGCTCCCACTCGGCGGTATACATGCCCTTCCCTCACCAAAAATAGCGTAACGAATGTGTTTTCATTACGGTGCATGGCTTCTTCTCGTTCATAATCGAACCTATGCCGCCCAGTCCTGACCCCAGTCCTCTTTTCGCTTCCAATCCTCAACGGGTCGTAGCACCATGCAGAAAGGTTCAAAGGTTGCCAAGAAAAACGTTCACCACATACACTTGGTATATTGGCTCTGTGTTCTCAGAGTAGTAGATTGGCGGTATCGAGCGCGTATGTGTATTCAGAGAGGGATCGGGAATGAGAATGAATCTACAATGGGGATGTTCATAGTGTGTCGAATACACTATAGACGAGGGGTATCTGTTTAAGGATAATAATGCACTGGGTTGAAGGGATGGGAGCGTTGGTTGGTAGTACATTGGCGTAACTGGAGTATATCTTACTGTTCACCGGTTGAGATAAAAGCGGGAAGATAATGGGTGGAGAATGAAGGAGACCACGGTGAGCCTTGGAGGGAGGGAGAGAGCACGTTGAAGGCAAGGCGTTTCAGCAAGCGAGCAAATTGAATATAACGAACGAGACACCGTATGCAGACAATTTGATGGTCCATTCAATCGCCGTTCGTGGGAAGGAGAGGTCTTCGTGATGTTTCAAATGAGATGCTTGTCGGTAAAGTGGTTATGTATCTAGGCAATTGGTATTACCGAGGAGTCAAAGGCCTAGTATCGGAAGATGTAGATGGAGTCTTGGGTAAATTGGGGGAGAGGAACTCGGGAATTGCTCGGGAAGGGACAAAAACGAATCGAACTGTATTCGATGACAAATCTCTGACCACGTGCTAAACGATTTCGCCCCTAAATCGAACTATTGACTTTTGACCGAATCAACTTGTAACATTCTACGTCCTACTCGACGGCATAGATCAAGTAAATGCCAATCCTTGCCGTATCATGTTCACCGCTACGTTAAATTGCGGATTGACTAGATCTACGTGTTATGTAATGAGCTTTGCGACAACAGGCATGAATATGACATTATCATGAAAGAATATTAATAGTCAACACAGTTAAGCTCTCAATTGCAAATGTCTATTTATCAATTGTACAATGGTAGCTAGAGGGCATATATTATCGCATTGATACATCAGTGTTTATTTTCTTACTAGCTTTTAAAACACTGTTTAATTTATATGAGTTTTACAGAGTCTTAAAACGATTAATTACACATACACGTTGAAGATTCCGGGTTCTTCGAGAGAGATGGGGCAACAGTAGACTGGGTAGTGTTGATACTAGGATTTTTCTCTCGATATGAGTATAATGTGTTATATGTCAAAGTTCTGTGGCATCAGTTGAAGGGTGGTTAATCACGAACAAGAAATTTCCCGTATGTTCCAGCCTCACCAGCACGAGACAGAAACCCCTATTTCATCGTGCTACATATGATCCTCACACATGCTATCAACCTGACTTCCTTATTTCAAACTATAAGGACTCCACGAGACGAGCCGGTATCTCTTGTCCGCCGGCCACGTTTATCCAAGTCCTCTGACACCTCGCTTCTCAAATTTGCACTGATACACGCATCGTGCTGCACTTTGCATACCCTGTCGCGACCACCAAATGTGGCTACGTCCGGCCAGGTATTATATCCTACGGTATGAGAAGTGTCTTCAGACTAAACTTCTAGCGCGCTTCAGGATGTATATGGATTCAGTTGAGATATGCCTTAATATCTCCCATGCAGTGCCCATGTCTTCTACTCGACCTTGAATCCATGCGATCAGTTATAATGAACGAATTCCACAAAATCTGCTCGCTTAGGGTATCTCCTCGAGTGTACATATTCCCCATGCCTGAACCCCATACTTCAGTCTCAGTCCACATCCAGGAGGCTATAATCAACGCTAGCCTGAATGCCTCAATGTTTTTCAACTTTCTAATGGGTGAATCTTATTTTTCAATCTCAACATCAAAAACTTACATCTGTCAGGTATATATACGATGGTATATGCTGGAACAATGTATCTCTACAGTACGTCGCTTCCTTCTACTTGAAAAAACAAAAACTCAACAAAACGCCGTAAAGTGTCCAAAAACCAGCGAATATGAACCGTCGTGTCGTTCTATCGGCCATATCTGCGCTCTACCTGCTTTGCCTCTCCGAATTCATTATGCAATGGCATTCCATTGACTTGGATGTCGTCGTTAATGGAGACACGCGAGAGACCATTTTTGTTTCGACCATGGAAGGGGTCCTCCATGGGCATGGGTATTTTCTGTATTTCTGTTCTATTCTTCGTTTGTTGTATCCGATGGACTACTGGTTAGTATATTTCGTTAGATCTCTTGCATCGTTCTCATCATTGTCTTTACAGATATGGAGATGCTACCATGTCTGGGGACAATCGTCCCGAATAATTTTGGTACCTGTCGCACTTTTCGTTGCGGAATCCTGTGAGTTACAGATGAAGGTTTCGCATAGTTATTCGACTGACCGCACGTTATCTCAGGTCTCTTCGTCGCCACTACAGCTCTAGCAGGCGTAAACGGTCAGCTACCAAGCGACGTACACGCCAAATTATTCAACAATATCTCAAGTGCATCTATATTCGTTTCGCTTGGCACCACGATGATTACAACCTTTCTTATCGGATACAGAATATATTCAGCTTCTCATGCAAATGGTACACCCTCCAGAAGACTATTTCATCGTGTTTGGGTCCTGGCCATCGAGTCAGCCGCGGCGTACTCCCTCGTACTCTTTGTCGGTGCCATCTACGATGTGCTGCCATCATTCACTGTGTTGGAATCACCCTTGGTTGTAGTTGGGTACTACGTGCAACCAGTACTGTTCTTTGTTACTGTACGTAGCCTCTATCATCTGGCTCATAATCATGTGTCTCTTACCCAAAATCAGGGGATGGCTCCGACCATTCTTGTCTCTAGAATCGCTCTTACGAATCCCAGCAATGCGGTTGCACCGACAGTCACCCACATATCTGGCTTGCAGTTTGGGTCGCAGCACGGGAGTGGCGGTGGTAGAGATACCACCGGAGGTGAAATGAGCGTTTCAGTTCTCGCGGATGATGTGGCGCCGGAGATGGTTGAAATGAAGAGGGAATGTACTGTGGATGGTGCGATTAGAGACGATCAGGTTTAAAGGGCAAAACGGCCCCGCGATTGTAGAGTTGTCGATTATCGAATTGGGCTTTCGCAACTTTGCGTTTCAACCTTTGTCTCGTATATTTTTTTCCCATGGACTATTTATACCCCGTCATTTGTTTTTTTTTTTTTAAAAAAAAGGAACCCCGTAATCAAGTGACATAAGTACTTATATTAGACGCCCAGCGAGCCACCAATAATCCATTGCTTCCTTGTTCATGTAAGGTTGACAAGATCATTTTAGCGTAACGTAGAACCTGTGAGGTCCTACTTCGAATGCTTAGACTCAAGAAAGCCCATCCCTTCGAGCTAGATCACATTCAGAGCCAAGATCGAATGCGCAAAAGCTGAATATTTCACTCACCACGGTATTCAAGCTCTATTACAGCCCAACAGCACCGATACCAGCACCACAAACCGCACAAGACCCGACAACTCCAGCCCTATCCCCATCCCTTTCTTCCCCGACGCCTATCCGCATCCGCCGCATGGCGCCAGCGCCTACTTCACGTCATGAATTCGAAAACTTGTATGCGCCATACGAAGCAAATGTGTTCTGCCCGCGTCCATTCTAGGCATCTTGGTTCAAGCGCGGTGAGGGAGTAGCGAGAGCGCTGTCACAAAATATTTACATATTAGAGGGCGTCTGTTGCGGGCTGTGCTGGAGCTGATGTGAGGAAGTGGTATACGGAGGGATAGGCACTCGTGCCGAAGGGCATTCACGACCGCGGACTTCGCGTTGCTCCTACAATAGTCAAGAAGCTCTGCGCGGAGCGGGGTGTCTTCGTATAATGCCCTGAATGATGCTGGGATTCTTTGATGAGATTCTACGCGCGCGCAACTGCAATCAGAATGAGAGTGGAGTCGTGGGTACCGATGCAGATATGAATGTGGGCGAAGGTGGGGTACGGTCCAGTCTGTGTTACCATTGGAGGCGATGGTTTCTGGACCCGCTGAGGAAACGGACATGTTGGCTGTCCGTGAGCCGCGATATAGCTCCCACTCAGCGGTATACACGCCCTTCCCCCACCAAAAATAGCGTAACGAATGTGTTTTCATTGCGGCGCATGGCTTCTCGTTCATAAACGAACCTATGTCGCCCACTCCTGACCTCAGCCCTCTTTCGGTGCCAATCTTCAAAGCGTCGCAGTACCGAACAGAAAAATTCGAAGGTTGCCGAGTAGAGGGTTCCCCATGTACACTTGGTACATTAGCCAAGTGTTCTCAGAGTAGTAGATTGGCGGTATCGAGCGTATGTGCGTACTTAGAGAGGGGTCGCGAAAGAGAATGGATAGGCAATTGGGATGGGTGGGGAGAGCTGAATACACAGCAGATGAGGAGTATCTGCTTGGGACAATAATGAATTGAGTTGAAAGGCTGGGAGCGTTGGTTGGTAGTACATTGGCGTAACTGTCATATCTTACTGTTCACCGGTTGAGATGAAAGCGAGAAGATAATGGGAGGAGAATGAAGGAAATCACGGTGAGCATTGGAGGAAGGAGAGAGCACGTCGAAGGCAAGGCGTTTCATCAAGTGAGCAGCTTGAATATAACGAATGAGACACCGTATGCAGACAATTTGATGGTCCGTTCAGTCACCGTTCGCGGGGAGGAGAGGTCTTCGTGATGTTTCACATGAGATGCTTGTGGGTGAAGGGATTATATATCTAGACAATTGATATTATCGAGAAGCCAAAGGCCTATTATCGGAAGGTGTACGTGGAATCTTGCGCAACTTGAAGGAGAGGAACTTGGGGGCAAAAACGAATCGAACGAATGTTTTCGATGACAAATCTCTGACCACGTGCTAAACAGTTTCGCCCCTAAATCGAACTATTCGCTTTTGACCGGATCAACTTCTAACGTCTTATACCCTACTCGACGGTATAGATCAAGTAAACGCCAATCTTTGCCGTATCATGTTCGCCGCTACGTCAAATTACTGATTGACTAGATCTAAGTGTTATGTAATGAGCTTTGGGATAACAAGCAACACAGTTAAGCTCTCAATTGCAAATGTCTATATCATCAATTGTACAATGGTAACTAGAAAACATATATGATCGCATTGATACATCAGTGTTTATTTTCTTACTAGCTTCTAAAACACTGTTCAATTTATATAAGTCTTACAGAGTCTTAAAACGACTAATTACACATACACGTTAAAAATTCCGGGTTCTTGGAGAGAGATGGGGCAACAGTGGACTGGGTAGTGTTGATACTAGTACTTTGTCTCTCGATATGAGTATAATATATTATATGTCAAAGTTCTGTGGCACCAGTTGAAGGGTGGTTAATCACGAACAAGAAATTTCCCGTATGTTCCAGCCTCACCAGCACGAGACAGAAACCCCTATTTCATCGTGCTACATATGATCCTCACACATGCTATCAACCTGACTTCCTTATTCCAAACTATAAGGACTCCACGAGACGAGCCGGTATCTCTTGTCCGCCGGCGACGTTTATCCAAGTCCTCTGACACCTCGCTTCTCAAATTTGCACTGATACACGCATCGTGCTGCACTTTGCATACCCTGTCGCGACCACCAAATGTGGCTACGTCCGGCCAGGTATTATATCCTACGGTATGAAAAGTGTCTTCAGACTAAACTTCTAGCGCGCTTCAGGATGTATATGGATTCAGTTGAGATATGCCTTAATATCTCCTATGCAGTGTCCATGTCTTTTATTCGCGTTGAATCCATGCGATCAGTTATAATGAACAAATTCAATAATAATCTGCTCGCTCAGGGTATCTCCTCGAGTCTACATATTCCCCATGCCTGAACCCCATATTTCAGTCTCAGTCCACGTCCAGGGAGGATATAATCAACGCTAGCCTCAATGTCTCAATGCTTTTCAACTTTCTAATGGGTGAATCTCATTTGTCAATGTCAACACTACAAACTTACGTCTGTCAGGTATATATACGATGGTATATGCTGGAACAATGTATCTCTACAGTACGCCACTTCCTTCTACTTGAAAAACAAAAACTTAACAATACGCCGCACAGTGTCCAAAAAACCAGCGAACATGAGCCGTAGTGTCGTTCTATCGGCCATATCTGCGCTCCATCTGCTTTCCCTCTCCCAGTTCATTGTGCAATGGTATTCCATTGACTTGGATGTCGTGATTAATGGAGACACGCGAGAGACTATTTTTATTTCGAACGTGGAAGGAAGTCCCCCATGGGTCTGGGTATTTGCTGATTTTCTGTTCTACTCTTCGTTTGTTGTATCCGATGGACTACTGGTGACTATGTTTTGTTAAATCTCTTGCATCGTTCTCATCAATGTGCCTACAGATATGGAGGTGCTACCATATCTGGGGACAATCGCTCCGAATAATTTTGGTACCTGTCGCACTTTTCGTTGCGGAATCCTGTAAGTTACGGATGAAGGTTTCGCATAGTTATTCGATCTATGACCGCACGTTATCTCAGGTCTCTTCATTGCCGCTATAGCCCTAGCAGGTGCAAATGGTCAGCTAACCAGCGACGTAAACGCCAAATTATTCAACCACATCTCAAGTGCATCTATATTTGTGTCGCTTGGCACTACGATGATTACAACCTTCCTCATTATCGGATATAGAATATATTCAGCCACTCGTGCAAACGGTACACCTTCAAGAAGACTATTTCATCGTATTTGGGTTATAGTCATCGAGTCAGCCGCGGTGTACTCCCTCGTGCTCCTCGTCGATGCCATCTGCTATGTGGTCCATCATTCATTGTGTTGGAGATCACCCTTGGCTGTAGTTGGGTACTACGTGGAACTAGTGCAGATCTTTGTTACTGTACGTAGCCTCTATCATCTGGCTCATAATCTTGTGTCTCTTACCCAGAATCAGGGGATGGCTCCAACAATCCTTGTCGCTAGAATCGCCCTTACAAATCCCAGCAATACAGTTGCACCGACAGTCACCCACATATCTGGCTTGCAATTTGGGTCACAGCACGGGAGTGGCATCAGTAGAGATACCACAGGAGGTGAAATGAATGTTTCAGTTCACACAGATGATGTGACGCCGAAGCAGGAGGTTGAAGTGAAGACGGAATGTGCTGTGGATGGTACGTTTATAGACGGTCAGGTCTGAAGCGTAAAAGGCGCTGTCATTGTGGTAGAGATTTCGATTATTTAATCCCTGTTTCCGCGTCTTTACCTTCCTACCTTTGTATTGACTATTTATACCGCGTCATCTGTTTAAAATTTAATTTTGGTCAAGTGGTATAAGTATCTGTATTAGACGCTCAACGTCGCCACTAACAATTCAGTCCTTCCTCAGTGCACATGTATGGTTGACATAAGTAGTCCAAAAGCTCTGGACCTCTGCAAATTAATGTGGAACCTCGGAGGTCGCACCTTTGAATGCTTAACTTCACGAATGCTCGTCCCTTCGAGATAGATCAGATTCTGAATCAAGATTGAACGCCTCAAACGCTGAATGTTCCACTCACCGCAATCAAACTCTGCTACAGCCCGACAGCATAGACAGCACCAGAATCAGCACCAACCGTACGATACCGGTATTGAAGCCCCATCCGCCACTCCCAACGCAAGCCTGCACTCTTTCCCTTTGCTTTCCGCCATTGACGGCCGTCCCCATCCGCCACGTTCACCCCCGACGGGAGCAGTGCCCGACGCACTTCACGTCCCATACCAGGCATATAGAAAACGATTATATGTGCCATACGAAGGAAATAGTGTCCTGCTTGCGTTTATCCCAGGAGCCCTGGTACAAGCATGGTGAGCTAGCGGCGAGAGCGCTGCCACGATGAAAGACTTGCATATTGGAGGGCATCTATTGCGGACTGTGCTGAAACAATGTGAGGAGGTGGGATAGGGAGGGATAGGCACTCCCTCTACATGACGTTCGCGACCGCGGACCGCGCGTAGCACCCGCAACAATCGAGAAGCTCGGCAGAGAGAAGGGTGTCTTCGTACAATACGTTGAATGATGCTGGGAATCTTTGCTCAGATTCTGCGCACGTGGAACTGCAATCAGAATGAGAGTGGAGTCGTGGGTGCCGATGCAGATACGAATGTGGGCGAAGGTGAGGCACGGCTCATTCTAGAATGATGTGTTACCATTGGAGGCGAAGGATTCCGGAATATCCGCTGAGGAAGCGGACATGTTGGCTGTCCGTGAGCCGCGATATAGCTCCCACTCGGCGGTATACATGCCCTTCCCCCACCAAAAATAGCGTAACGAATGTGTTTTCATTGCGGCGCATGGCTTCTCGTTCATAATCGAACCTATGCCGCCCACTCCTGACCTCAGTCCTCTTTTCGCTGCCAATCCTCAAAGCGTCGCAGTACCGTACAGAAAGATTCGAAGGTTGCCGAGTAGAGGGTTCCCCATGTACACTTGGTACATTAGCCATGTGTTCTCAGAGTGGTAGATTGGCGGTATCGAGCGTATGTGCGTACTTAGAGAGGGGTCGCGAAAGAGAATGGATAGACAATGAGGATGAGTAGGGAGAGCTGAATACACAGTAGACGAGGGGTATCGGCTTGGGGACAATAATGCATTGAGTTGAAAGGCTGGGAGCGTTGGTTGGTAGTACATTGGCGTAACTGTCATATATTTCACTGTTCACCGGTTGAGATAAAAGCAGTAAGATAATGGGTGGAGAATGAAGGAGATCATGGTGAGCCATGAAGGAAGGGAGAGAGCACGTCGAAGGCAAGGCGTTTCATCAAGTGAGCAGCTTGAATATAACGAACAAGACACTGTATGCAGACAATTTGATGGTCCGTTCAGTCACCGTTCGCGGGGAGGAGAGGTCTTCGTGATGTTTCACATGAGATGCTTGTGGGTGAAGGGATTATGTATCTATACAATTGATATTATAGAGAAGCTAAAGGCCTAGTATCGGAAGGTGTATGTGGAGTCTTTGTAACTTGGGAGAGAGGAACTTGGGAGGGGGCAAAACGAATCGAACGAATGTTTTCGATGACAGATCTCTGACCACGTGCTCAACGACTTGTAACGTTCTACGCCCTACTCGACGGCATAGATAAAGTAAATGCCAATTTTTGACTTATCATGTTCACCGCTACGTCAAATTTCTGATTGACTAGATCTACGTGTTATGTAATGGAAGTACCCGCGAGCGGGCACAACTTCTCGTGAGAAGGAGACGCCACACATGTGTCACAATCCCGTCGTCTTTTCTCTACAGTACGTTTTGAACTCGCACGACGACGACTAGACAAACCGTCGCATAGCTCACTCCTTCCCATTCTCATTACAAGCTTCGCTTAAAATCCCACCCACCCATCGCCGTAAATACTCTACATTCATATCCTAACATCAAGTACACAGACATTAAATACATTACAGGTAGAGTAGAACCTTTGGAAATGCGAAGAGGGGGTCACCCTTCAGCACTTCCATCGGCTTTCTACGCCTTGAGATGAGGCGGCACCTCCGCCGCCAACCTCTCCACCCCCACTATCTACCTTACTTTACCTTTATAATCTACCAGGCGCGACGCACCTCCCTCGAGATGAGCTTTGGGACAACAAGCAACACAGTTAAGCTCCCACTAGCAAATGTCTACATTATCGATTGTACAATGATAGCTAGAAAGCATATATGATCACATTCATACGTCAGTTTATTGTATTACTAGCTTCTAAAACACTATTCAATTTATATACGTCTTACAGAGTCTTAGAACGATTAATTGCACATACACGTTAAAGCTACTGGTTCTCCGAGAGAGATGGGATAACAGTAGACTGGGTAATGTTGATACTGGAACTTTGTCTGTCGATATACATTCATATGAGTATGATATATTATATGTCAAAGTTTTACGGCACCAGGTGAAGGGCGGTCAATCACGGACAAGAAATTTCCTGCATGTTCCAACCTCACCAGCACGAGACAAAAACCCCTATTTCATCGTGCTACATATGATCCTCACACATGCTATCAACCTGGCTTGCTTATTCCAAACATCGAGGACTCCTGGAGATGCGCCGGTATCTCTCGTCCGCCGGCCACCTTTATCCAAGTCCTCTGACACCTCGCTTCTCAAATTTGCACTGATACATGCATCGTGCTGCACTTTGCATACCCCTGTCGCGACCACCAAATGTGGCTACGTCCGGCCAGGTATTATATCCTACGGTATGAAAAGTGTCTTCAGACTAAACTTCTAGCGCGCTTCAGGATGTATATGGATTCAGTTGAGATATGCCTTAATATCTTACATGCAGTGTCCATGTCTTCTATTCGCGTTGAATCCATGCGATCAGTTATAATGAACAAATTCAATAAGAATCTGCTCGCTTAGGGTAACTCCTCGAGTCTACATATTCCACCATGCCTGAACCCCATACTTCAGTCTCAGTCCACGTCCAGGAGGCTATAATCAACGCTAGTCTCAATGCCTCAATGCTTTTTTAACTTTCTAATGGGTGAATCTCATTTGTCAATGTCAACTCCACAAACTTATGTCTGTCTTACGTCTGTCAGGTATATATACGATGGTATACGCTGGAACAATGTATCTCTACAGTACGCCACTTCCTTCTACTTGAAAAACAAAAACTCCACAATACGCCGCAGTGTCCAAAACCAGCGAACATGAGCCGGCGTGTCGTTCTATCGGCCATATCTGCGCTCCACCTGCTTTGCCTCTCCCAGTTCATTGTGCAATGGTATTCCATTGACTTGGATGTCGTGATTAATGGAGACACGCGAGAGACTATTTTTATTTCGACCGTGGATGGAGGTCCCCCATGGGTCTGGATATTTTCTGATTTTTTGTTCTATTCTCCGTGTGTTGTATCCGATGGACTACTGGTGACTATGTTTTGTTAAATCTCTTGCATCGTTCTCATCAATGTGCCTACAGATATGGAGGTGCTACTATATCTGGGGACGATCGCTCCGAATAATTTTGGTACCTGTCGCACTTTTCGTTGCGGAATCCTGTCAGTTACGAATCAAGGTTTTGCATAGTTATTCTTTCCTGACCGCACGTTATCTCAGGTCTCTTCGTCGCCATTACAGCTCTAGCAGGTGCAAACGGTCAGCTACCGGGCGACGTACACGCTAAATTATTCAACAATATCTCAAGTGCATCTATATTTGTGTCGCTTGGCACCACGATGATTACAACCTTTCTTATCGGATATAGAATATATTTAGCCTCTCGTGCAAACGGTACACCTTCGAGAAGACTGTTCAATCGTGTTTGGGTTCTAGTCATCGAGTCAGCCGCGGCATACTCCCTCGTGCTCCTTGTCGATGCTATCTGCTATGTGCTTCCATCATTCAATGTGTTGGAATCATCTTTGGTTGTAGTTGGGTACTACTTGGAATCAGTGCTGTTCTTTGTTACTGTACGTAGCCTCTATCATCTGGCTCATAATCTTGTGTATCTTACCTAGAATCAGGGGATGGCTCCAACAATCCTTGTCGCTAGAATCGCCCTTACAACGCCACCCAGAAATACAGTTGCACCGATAGTCACTCACATATCTGGCTTGCAGTTTGAGTCGCAGCACGGAAGTGGTGTCAGTAGAGATACCACCGCAGGTGAAATGAGCGTTTCAGTTCTCGCGGATGATGTGGCGCCGGAGGTGGTTGAAATGAAGGGGAATGCACTATGAATGGTACGATTAGAGACGATCAGGTTTAAAGGGCAAAACGGCCCCGCGATTGTAGAGTTGTCGATCGAATGGGTTTTTGCGACTTTACGTTCCAACCTTTGTCTCATATTCCCATTGACTATTTATACCCCGTGATCTGTTTACAAGAACCTCGCAATCAAGTGACATAAGTGCTCGTCCCACCGTCGCCACCAATAATTCATTGCTTCCTTGTTATGTGGGATCGACATGGTCATTCTAGAGTTATAAAATCAACGTGGAACCTGGGAGATCCCAGCTTTGAAGGCCTAGCTCCAAGAAAGCACATCCCTTCGAGCTAAATTAAATTCAGAATCAAGATCGAATGTTCAAACACACTCACCACGTCAGTCAAACTCTGTTACAGACCAACGGCACCGATACCACCGCCACAAACAGCAAAAGGCCCAGTAACTCCAGCCCCATCCCCATCCCCGACGAAGGTGTACACTCTTTCCCTTTCGTCCCCGACGCCCGTCTCCATTCGTTGCACGACACCAGCGCCCAACGCACTTCACGTCACAAACCCGAAAGCTTGTATACGCTGTATGAAGGAAATATATTCTGCCCACGTCTATTCCAGGCGTCGTAGTTCAAGCCCTGTGAGGGGAGGGAGTGGCGAGAGAGCTGTCATGGTGAAATACTGGCATATTAGAAGGCGTATGTTGCGACTTATGCTGAAGCTGATGTGAGGAAGCTGTATGGGGAGGGATACACACTCCCTCCAGGGTGTTTGGGCCCGCGGACCTCCCGTCGCAACCCATAATAATCGAGAAGCTGGGCATAGAGAGGGATGTCTCGGCACGATGCCTTGGATAGTGCAGGGGTTCCTCAATCAGATTCTGCGCGCGTTCAACAGCTATCGGAATGAGAGTTAGACGTGGTCGCTGATGCTGACATGGATGTGGACGAAGGTAAGGCGCTGTCCATTCTGGAATGATGTGTTACTGTTGGAGGCGACGGATTCTGAGATACCCGCTGAGGACACGAACATGTTGCCTATCCGTGAGCCGCGATGTAGCTCCCACTCGCCGGTATACACGTCCTTCTCCACACCGAAAGTAGCGTAACGACTCGTTGCGGTGCATGGCTTCTCGTTCATAATCGAACCTATGGCGCTCACTCCTGACCTCAGTCCTCTCTTCACTTCCAATCCTCAACGAGTCGCAGCACCGTACAGAAAGCTTCGAAGATTTCCGAGTAGAAGGTTGCCCATGTATACTTGGTATATTGGCCATGTGTTCTCAGAGTGGTAGATTGACGGTATCGAGCGCGTATGTGTATTCAGAGAGGGGTCGGAAAGAGAATGGATCAACGATGGGGATGTGTAGGGAGAGCTGAATACACGGTAGACGAGGAGTATCGGCTTGAGGATTGGAATAAGGCACTAAGTTAAAAGGCTGGGAGCGTCAGTTTGTAGTACATTGGCGTAACTGCCATATGTCTTACTGTTCACCGGTTGAGATAAAAGCGGGAAGATGATGGGCGGAGATTACCGTGAGCTTTGAAGGGCAAGAAGAGATCACAAGATGAGGCGATGCATCAAGTGGGCAGCTTGAATATAACGAACGAGCATTATTTTTTCAACAAATCCACACCGTATGCAGAGATAGTTTGATAGTCTGTTCACTCGCCGTTTGCGGAAGGAGTGGTCTTCGTGATGTTTCAGACGAGAAGCTCGTTGGCGAAAGGATTGCGTATCGAGACAATTGATATTACAAAGAAGCCAAAGGAGAAGCTTCGGAAGGTTTATGTGGAATCTTGCATAACTTGGGAGGGGAAGGGAAGGAAGGGGCAAAACAAATCGAATGCATGATTCCGATGACAAATCTCTGACCACGTGCTAAACGACTTCGCTTTTGACCGGATCAACTTGTAACGTTCTACGCCCTACTCGACGGCATAGATCAAGTAAATGCCAATCTTTGCCGTATCATGTTCACCGCTGCGTCAAATTTTTGATTGATTAAATCTACTTTCTATGTAATGACCTTTGCGACGACAGGCATGAATATGACATTATCATGAAAGAATGTCATCAGTCAACACAGTTAAGCTCCCACTAGCAAATGTCTACATTACCTATTGTATAATGATAGCTAGAAAGCATATATGATCACATTCATACATCAGTTCTTACTTTCTTACTAGCTTCTAAAACACTGTTCGATTTATATAACTCTTACAGAGTCTTAGAACAATTAATTACACATACACGTTGAAAATCACGGATTCTTCGAGGGAGATGGAGTAGCAGTAGACCGAGTAATGTTGAGACTGAGACTTTGTCTGTAAATATACATCTATATGAGTATAATATGCTGTATGTCGAATTTTGTGGAATTTTACTCACGTCCACACAATCTTAGTTGTTTACTGGATTAAGAATGGGATTCACTGACAACCGTGTTGAAAACCCTTGTAACGGTGAAAACAGGAAGCTCCCTAGAGGTGTGGGATGCAGACTCAGTGCTAGTCGCACTAATAGAAGACGATGGCAGACTACTGCTGGTTACCCGCTGATATCAATTCAGAGATTCAGTTCCATAGTTTCAAAATAAACCCAATTGATGCCTACCGCCGATTCCACCCCAAGCATATACGCAAAGGTCATGAGAACGATATGATAGAGTCGCATGATGATACTGGTGCAATTTTCTTGAGCATCTTGTAGCTTTATAACTCGATGCTTCATAGTACGTGTACCCAGTTTTCTGTCAGAAGATCAACTCGGATATCTCGAAACTCTTAACCGCGCTCAGGCGACGAAAGCGCAGCAGCGGATGGGAGCACATTAGCAATAGCCTCAGTTTTAGAAGGAAGAAATAGGCTTGAATAATCGGATATCCATTTCCGAGGCGGTTATTTTTTACCAGGATCTTTCATGGGGCGAATGCTTCATCTGGTGGCGAATTGCCCAAATTTGACCATTTTTAGCAATCAGAATTTGATTGAGGATTTGACTTATGAAATTAATCAATGCCAGTATCTGCTGTTCGTTTGTGATAATTTGACAGTGAATAATTGCGCAGAATGTTTATTTTGACTCCAGATCATGGGTTTAAAAAGAGAAAAATCAAGTATCTCAGACGATACCCAAATCGTATATAAACACCGCTCTTCTGCTTCTTGTTCATAATTACATATATCCCATCTTCCTTTGACATGCGCCTAGTATCGATCTCCTTCCTTGTAGTCTCATGTGCTACACGTAGCTTTGCGAGCATTGGTCCCACATCAGACCTATATCGTCAATGCTATTGTATCACCGGACGGTTATAATCGCTCGTGAGTCGGATGACCATTGTTCACATTTGTCACAGGTTTTTGATTGCATGTTGCTCCACCCGGCGTCAGTGCTGTTTTTTAGCAGGAGCTAATGCCACGTCCGCAATCTTCCCGGGGCCCTTATTACAGCGAACAAGGTAGGGAACCTTAGTATACGAGGTGGAACCGCACGTAAAATTGTTTCCCACCTTATGTCTTTAGGGAGACACCTTCAGTGTGAACGTGGTGGACCAGTTAACTGACACAACCATGTTGA
>JAJIRX010000977.1:0-11504 GCA_023853785.1 Psilocybe azurescens
TGAGCTTTGGGACAACAAGCAACACAGTTAAGCTCCCACTAGCAAATGTCTACATTATCGATTGTACAATGATAGCTAGAAAGCATATGATCACATTCATACGTCAGTTTATTGTATTACTAGCTTCTAAAACACTATTCAATTTATATACGTCTTACAGAGTCTTAGAACGATTAATTGCACATACACGTTAAAGCTACTGGTTCTCCTGGAGAGAGATGGGATAACAGTAGACTGGGTAATGTTGATACTGGAACTTTGTCTGTCGATATACATTCATATGAGTATGATATATTATATGTCAAAGTTTTACGGCACCAGGTGAAGGGCGGTCAATCACGGACAAGAAATTTCCTGTATGTTCCAGCCTCACCAGCACGAGACAGAAACCCCTATTTCATCGTGCTACATATGATCCTCACACATGCTATCAACCTGGCTTGCTTATTCCAAACATCGAGGACTCCTGAGACGCGCCGGTATCTCTTGTCCGCCGGCCACCTTTATCCAAGTCCTCTGACACCTCGCTTCTCAAATTTGCACTGATACATGCATCGTGCTGCACTTTGCATACCCCTGTCGCGACCACCAAATGTGGCTACGTCCGGCCAGGTATTATATCCCACGGTATGAAAAAGTGTCTTCAGACTAAACTTCTAGCGCGCTTCAGGATGTATATGGATTCAGTTGAGATATGCCTTAATATCTTACATGCAGTGTCCATGTCTTCTATTCGCGTTGAATCCATGCGATCAGTTATAATGAACAAATTCAATAAGAATCTGCTCGCTTAGGGTAACTCCTCGAGTCTACATATTCCACCATGCCTGAACCCCATACTTCAGTCTCAGTCCACGTCCAGGAGGCTATAATCAACGCTAGTCTCTAATGCCTCAATGCTTTTTAACTTTCTAATGGGTGAATCTCATTTGTCAATGTCAACACCACAAACTTATGTCTGTCTTACGTCTGTCAGGTATATATACGATGGTATACGCCGGAACAACGTATCTCACAGTACGCCACTTCCTTCTACTTGAAAACAAAACTCCGACAATACGCCGCAGTGTCCAAAACCAGCGAACATGAGCCGGCGTGTCGTTCTATCGGCCATATCTGCGCTCCACCTGCTTTGCCTCTCCCAGTTCATTTTGCAATGGTATTCCATTGACTTGGATGTCGTGATTAATGGAGACACGCGAGAGACTATTTTTATTTCGACCGTGGAAGGAGGTCCCCATGGGTCTGGATATTTTCTGATTTTTTGTTCTATTCTCCGTGTGTTGTAATCCGATGGACTACTGGTGACTATGTTTTGTTAAATCTCTTGCATCGTTCTCATCAATGTGCCTACAGATATGGAGGTGCTACTATATCTGGGGACGATCGCTCCGAATAATTTTGGTACCTGTCGCACTTTTCGTTGCGGAATCCTGTCAGTTACGAATCAAGGTTTCGCATAGTTATTCGACTGACCGCACGTTATCTCAGGTCTCTTCGTCGCCATTACAGCTCTAGCAGGTGCAAACGGTCAGCTACCGGCGACGTACACGCCAAATTATTCAACAATATCTCAAGTGCATCTATATTCGTGTCGCTTGGCACCACGATGATTACAACCTTTCTTATCGGATATAGAATATATTCAGCCTCTCGTGCAAACGGTACACCTTCGAGAAGACTGTTCAATCGTGTTTGGGTTCTAGTCATCGAGTCAGCCGCGGCATACTCCCTCGTGCTCCTTGTCGATGCTATCTGCTATGTGCTTCCATCATTCAATGTGTTGGAATCATCTTTGGTTGTAGTTGGGTACTACTTGGAACCAGTGCTGTTCTTTGTTACTGTACGTAGCCTCTATCATCTGGCTCATAATCTTGTGTCTCTTACCTAGAATCAGGGGATGGCTCCAACAATCCTTGTCGCTAGAATCGCCCTTACAACACCCAGAAATACAGTTGCACCGACAGTCACTCACATATCTGGCTTGCAGTTTGGAGTCGCAGCACGGGAGTGGTGTCAGTAGAGATACCACCGCAGGTGAAATGAGCGTTTCAGTTCTCGCGGATGATGTGGCGCCGAGGTGGTTGAAATGAAGGGGAATGTACTATGAATGGTACGATTAGAGACGATCAGGTTTAAAGGGCAAAACGGCCCCGCGATTGTAGAGTTGTCGATTATCGAATGGGTTTTTTGCGACTTTACGTTCCAACCTTTGTCTCATATTCCCATTGACTATTTATACCCCGTGATCTGTTTACAAGAACCTCGCAATCAAGTGACATAAGTGCTCGTCCCACGTCGCCACCAATAATTCATTGCTTCCTTATGTGGATTGACATGGTCATTCTAGAGTTATAAAATAACGTGGAACCTGGGAGATCCCAGCTTTGAATGCTTAGCTTCAAGAAAGCACATCCCTTCGAGCTAAATTAAATTCAGAATCAAGATCGAATGTTCAAACACACTCACCACGTCAGTCAAACTCTGTTACAGACCAACGGCACCGATACCACCGCCACAAACAGCAAAAGGCCCAGCAACTCCAGCCCCATCCCCATCCCCGACGAAGGTGTACACTCTTTCCCTTTCGTCCCCGACGCCCGTCTCCATTCGTTGCACGACACCAGCGCCCAACGCACTTCACGTCACAAACCCGAAAGCTTGTATACGCTGTATGAAGGAAATATATTCTGCCCACGTCTATTCCAGGCGTCGTAGTTCAAGCCCTGTGAGGGAGGGAGTGGCGAGAGAGCTGTCATGTGTGAAATACTGGCATATTAGAAGGCGTATGTTGCGACTTATGCTGAAGCTGATGTGAGGAAGCTGTATGGGGAGGGATACACACTCCCCCTCCAGGGTGTTTGGGCCCGCGGACCTCCCGTCGCAACCCATAATAATCGAGAAGCTGGGCATAGAGAGGGATGTCTCAGCACGATGCCTTGGATAGTGCAGGGGTTCCTCAATCAGATTCTGCGCGCGTTCAACAGCTATCGGAATGAGGAGTTAGACGTGGTCGCTGATGCTGACATGGATGTGGACGAAGGTAAGGCGCTGTCCATTCTGGAATGATGTGTTACTGTTGGAGGCGACGGATTCTGAGATACCCGCTGAGGACACGAACATGTTGCCTATCCGTGAGCCGCGATGTAGCTCCCACTCGCCGGTATACACGTCCTTCTCCACACCGAAAGTAGCGTAACGACTCGTTGCGGTGCATGGCTTCTCGTTCATAATCGAACCTATGGCGCTCACTCCTGACCTCAGTCCTCTCTTCACTTCCAATCCTCAACGAGTCGCAGCACCGTACAGAAAGCTTCGAAGATTTCCGAGTAGAAGGTTGCCCATGTATACTTGGTATATTGGCCATGTGTTCTCAGAGTGGTAGATTGACGGTATCGAGCGCGTATGTGTATTCAGAGAGGGGTCGGAAAGAGAATGGATCAACGATGGGGATGTGGGGAGAGCTGAATACACGGTAGACGAGGAGTATCGGCTTGAGGATTGAATAAGGCACTAAGTTAAAAGGCTGGGAGCGTCAGTTTGTAGTACATTGGCGTAACTGCCATGTCTTACTGTTCACCGGTTGAGATAAAAGCGGGAAGATGATGGGCGGAGATTACCGTGAGCTTTGAAGGGCAAGAAGAGATCACAAGATGAGGCGATGCATCAAGTGGGCAGCTTGAATATAACGAACGAGCATTATTTTTTCAACAAATCCACACCGTATGCAGAGATAGTTTGATAGTCTGTTCACTCGCCGTTTGCGGAAGGAGTGGTCTTCGTGATGTTTCAGACGAGAAGCTCGTTGGCGAAAGGATTGCGTATCGAGACAATTGATATTACAAAGAAGCCAAAGGAGAAGCTTCGGAAGGTTTATGTGGAATCTTGCATAACTTGGGAGGGGGGAAGGGAAGGGGGAAGGGGCAAAACAAATCGAATGCATGATTCCGATGACAAATCTCTGACCACGTGCTAAACGACTTCGCTTTTGACCGGATCAACTTGTAACGTTCTACGCCCTACTCGACGGCATAGATCAAGTAAATGCCAATCTTTGCCGTATCATGTTCACCGCTGCGTCAAATTTTTGATTGATTAAATCTACTTTCTATGTAATGACCTTTGCGACGACAGGCATGAATATGACATTATCATGAAAGAATGTCATCAGTCAACACAGTTAAGCTCCCACTAGCAAATGTCTACATTACCTATTGTATAATGATAGCTAGAAAGCATATATGATCACATTCATACATCAGTTCTTACTTTCTTACTAGCTTCTAAAACACTGTTCGATTTATATAACTCTTACAGAGTCTTAGAACAATTAATTACACATACACGTTGAAAATCACGGATTCTTCGAGGGAGATGGAGTAGCAGTAGACCGAGTAATGTTGAGACTGAGACTTTGTCTGTAAATATACATCTATATGAGTATAATATGCCGTATGTCGAATTTTTGTGGAATTTTACTCACGTCCACACAATCTTAGTTGTTTACTGGATTAAGAATGGGGATTCACTGACAACCGTGTTGAAAACCCTTGTAACGGTGAAAACAGGAAGCTCCCTAGAGGTGTGGGATGCAGACTCAGTGCTAGTCGCACTAATAGAAGACGATGGCAGACTACTGCTGGTTACCCGCTGATATCAATTCAGAGATTCAGTTCCATAGTTTCAAAATAAACCCAATTGATGCCTACCGCCGATTCCACCCCAAGCATATACGCAAAGGTCATGAGAACGATACGATAGAGTCGCATGATGATACTGGTGCAATTTTCTTGAGCATCCTGTAGCTTTATAACTCGATGCTTCATAGTACGTGTGCCCAGTTTTCTGTCAGAAGATCAACTCGGATATCTCGAAACTCTTAACCGCGCTCAGGCGACGAAAGCGCAGCAGCGGATGGGAGCACATTAGCAATAGCCTCAGTTTTAAAAGGAAGAAATAGGGCTTGAATAATCGGATATCCATTTCCGAGGCGGTTATTTTTTACCAGGATCTTTCATGGGGCGAATGCTTCATCTGGTGGCGAATTGCCCAAATTTGACCATTTTTAGCAATCAGAATTTGATTGAGGATTTGACTTATGAAATTAATCAATGCCAGTATCTGCTGTTCGTTTGTGATAATTTGACAGTGAATAATTGCGCAGAATGTTTATTTTGACTCCAGATCATGGGTTTAAAAGAGAAAAATCAAGTATCTCAGACGATACCCAAATCGTATATAAAACACCGCTCTTCTGCTTCTTGTTCATAATTATATATATCCTATCTTCCTTTGACATGCGCCTAGTATCGATCTCCTTCTTTGTAGTCTCATGTGCTACACGTAGCTTTGCGAGCATTGGTCCCTCATCAGACCTATATATCGTCAATGCTATTGTATCACCAGACGGTTATAATCGCTCGTGAGTCGGATGACCATTGTTCACATTTGTCACAGCTTTTTGATTGCATGCTGCTCCACCCGGCGTCAGTGCTGTTTTAGCAGGAGCTAACGCTACGTCCGCAATCTTCCCGGGGCCCCTTATTACAGCGAACAAGGTAGGGAACCTTAGTATACGAGGTGGAACCGCACGGTAAAATTGTTTCCCACCTTATGTCTTTAGGCAGACACCTTCAGTGTGAACGTGGTGGACCAGTTAACTGACACAACCATGTTGATGAGCACAAGTATTGTACGAGAGCTCTTTGTTTCTCACTTTATTATGACCTGATTCCTCGTTTACTACAGCACTGGCATGTGCTATTTCAGGAAGGGAGCACCTGGGCAGATGGGGTTGTCGGGGTAACCCAGTGTCCCATAACGCCCAATAACTCCTTTACCTACCAATTTAGCGTTCCAGACGAAGCCGGAACCTACTGGTATCACTCGCACTATTGTAAGTTACCACCTGGGAGTTACTCTGTTTTATACAGCCTTACTGACAACTCATCAAGCTACGCAATACTGCGACGGGCTCAGGGGACCGCTTGTAGTGTACGATCCCTCAGATCCCTACATTTCTAGGTAAGCTTCATGATACTGCGCATGATCGTAGGTGACCCTCTGATATTTTCTCATAGTTATGATTATGATGACGGTGATCAAGTTCATTCTTATCTGTTCTATAAATAGACTGGGCGCTAAGCGGAGATACAGAAACCACCATCATCACGCTAGCGGAGAAAACGGATTCTCAGACTTTATTCATATTACAGGTATCACCTTGTTGCTCCGCAAGAGGTTATCGAACAGGTCATTCCTACCTCGGATGCCACTCTCATCAACGGTCTGGGCCGCTATGCGCGAGGCCCTACATCTGCGCTTGCAGTCATATCGGTGATAGCAAACAAACGTTTCCGCTTTCGTCTTGTCTCTATCTCCTGTGATCCAAACTTCACATTCTCAATAGATGGTCATGCTATGGTAATTACTGAATTGCTTCACCTTTCTCTGACAGATAGCTGACTACATATCGTATCACATCCAGACCATTATTGAAGCAGATGGCGTCAATACGCAGCCTCTCGTTGTTGATTCCATCCAGATATTTTCCGGACAGCGCTATTCATTTATTCTCACAACCGATCAAGCTATTGACAATTACTGGATCCGTGCCAATTCCGGACCAACAGGAACTTCCAGCTTTGATGGTGGCATAAACTCCGCCATTCTCAGATACGTTAATGCTACAGTTGAAGACCCGATAACAAACAACACATCCAGCAATCCATTGGTAGAGACCAATCTCGTCCCAGTCGATGGCGCTTCCGCACCGGGAGTTGCGGGGTTGGTTCGGCAGACGTCAATATCGATCTGGACTTTTGGATTTAATGGCGCTCAGTTCACTGTCAACGATGTGGCTTGGGTGACGCCGACTGTGATGGTATTGCTTCAGATAATGAGCGGTACACTAACTGCACAGGATTTACTTCCGTCGGGATCGATTTATGTTCTACCTTCTAACCAGGTTATCGAAATTTCAATGCCCGGTGGATCTGCTGGATCACCTGTAAGTCCTTTCACTCTCGTTAACGAGCAAGTTGGAAGCATTGATAATGGTTATTTCATGCCTTCTAGCATCCACTACATTTACACGTGGTACGTAACATAATTAAAAGTATTAAATATTGCACCTAACGCGACTGTTACTCAAGCATACCTTCTCTGTTGTACGAAGTACTGGAAATGCCACGTACAACTACGATAATCCAATCAGACGAGATGTTGTAAGCACCGGAAGTCACACCACAGATAATGTTACAATCCGTTTCACGACCGACAATTCTGGTCCTTGGATTTTGCATTGGTGGGTGAAATATTCATCTTCTGTATTTTTCGTCTAAATGTTCTGTTCTTGGATCGTGCGCCAAATAAAATCATATCGACTGGCACCTCGACACGTAAGTCATCTCATGTAGCATTTACGAGGTGGTTTCAGATTTAAACCTGACATCTGCTTAATGCAGAGGATTTGCGGTCGTCATGGTTGAAGATGTCGACATCGTGGAGAACAGTACTGCACCCAGTAAGCCACTTGTATTCTTCATTTGAGGGCACAATAATAGAGGGCGTTCAATAGGCGACTGGAGCACACTGTGCCCGACATTCGATGCTTTGCCTATTCAAACGTTCACTTAAAGGTAGGAAAAGGGAGCGACAAAGCTATTACTGTGCCTGAACTTCAAGGCCAGGCCATAGTCTCATACTCTCAAAACTGTAGTGATAAGCATGGACAGAGTTTTCGTGGATATTTAAATCATACTTCCTTATTTAAACACCCGATAATTCCATTTCTAGTTAAAACATCGAATACGGCAGAAGAAGTGAATATACGCATTTCGTTTCCGGTGAAAGCTATCGATCAAGTATCCACGTTGTATCACTTGTATCGCCTGATGTGCTTCTTGTACAGGCGCTCGAGAACATTAGCTTGTACATGCCAGAGCGGATTCCCAAACTTTGCTAACCAGTCCAAGTGATGATCGATAATCAAATCAACCGGAACGATGAAATCAAGGTCTTCAATAGTCATAGACCTTCCGGCTCCGTCCTCCCTCCATACATGAGACTGAACCAGAGATTTTGCAGTTCCCGAACATAATTTGACAGAAGAATACCAGTAAAATCTCCTCCAACCCCATCGGCGACGGCGTAGAATGTCCCGCGGTTGGCGTGCAAAACTGTGGGCTTCCATCGGAGAAGGCGGGAGGATATTGCATTGAACATGTAAAGAATCTGCGCTGCGATGGGCTTGTGAGGGAGAGGCAGTTTTACGATGATCATACCGCCAGCCTTGACTGAGCGAAGGGCTATTATGAGCTGGGAGATGAGGAGCCGGTTTATGTCCCCTGGCTGTGCGGAGAGTTGGGTCCTTAGCTGATGGCCATCAAGGAGAACGATGTCGAAAGATCCATTGCTGACTTCGGATGGGAGAAGTTGGAGATGGGGGTCGTCGAGAATGTGTGACCCGAGCTGGTATTTGATGAGGTTGGCGGAGAACAGTTTATGGCGTGTTCGATACTGGTCTTCGAGTTTGAATGCGTGACCTCCATCTTCGACGGGCAGGGAAATGCCTATCCCTCTGGCATCGATGTTTTTGCTTAGTATATAAGAAGAAAATCCTCCCGGACAGCATCTGATATGAGGTATACATTAGTTTTACTAAGTCCTGAATGGTAGTGCGATGTATGTAATGTTGCTCACCCAAGATCAAGGAACTGTATGGTCCCCTCAGCAGGAATACACCTCAACTGCAAGTCGATCTCGTGGAGAAGGCTTCTCATTTTAGTAAACCAAATGGCTTCGAGCTGGGGAGTTGCGTTGTCTGCTGTATCGCGTTGCTTTTGAAAATGGGCGTCGGTGGCTTCATCGTGCCATCCCTGTAGTATACATGGAGTGGTCAGTGCTTGGAGATTGCAAATGGGGCACGCACTGGTTTAGGCGCTAAAGACACTCACCTCGTCTTGCAGCTTCATGAGCTTCGTCAGAATAGCAGATCCATTATCGGTTAGGGCTTTGGTCAGGCGCATCTGGTAGTCTCCATGTTCAAGCTCTTGGGCCGTTAGGGAGGATTGTTGAAAGCGAACAGACATCGGCGTACGATGTGACATGTCGGTGGATGAGAGCAAATGCAAACTGCGGAGCATGAATCTTGTGGGCCAGGTATTTATTCCTCACAATCACGAGGATAGCCTTGCGGGAGGTAAAATGAAAGCCATCAGATTTGTAGCACCCTTCTTTCCATAACGTTATAAATATAGTACTTGTGCCTCATGACTCGACGTACATAAGGATATGTCGGAGGTTTGGATTGACCATTTGAACACAATCTTAGGCGTACCTCATGAATCATATCTCTTCTTGTGCTCTCTGAAAGCTGGTACAGGCTCCTCTCGATCACGTTTAGCGCCCATGCACTAAATTTACATCTCGCTTCCCGGTTCACGTCCCGGATGCGGCTCTTGGATGTGCAAAGGGCAGCCAATTAGGAAGGCTTGAGACGGGGTTCTGGACATGTTGAGTCAATAAGTCTCCTGATATATCTTCTAAGAAGGGTAGCACTATGATCTTAGTCGAGAAATCGTTGCTTGACTCTATAATTACTTGCGTAGGCTCGTTCGGTGCACTAAGGTATAGGCCCATAACACTCGACCATTCTCTTTAGAGTCGTCTTGAATGACTATAAATTGATGGTACCCACCTCTCAGAGGTCCCTACATATCTGCAGCTTGTGCATCCTGGGCTAAAGTAGAGAAAAAGACGATAACGAGTGTGATTGGTATGTAAAGGATTTTTTCACCAGAGCATCTTGGTGGGAACCATCAATGTCGGAGCTGAAAGAGTTGAACTTGAAATATTGGGTCACGTGTTAACCTACCCTAAAGTAACAGTCGTTTTCTCTTGACTTGTCATTTGTGCCAGGCATGTCTTGACCTTTTCATCACTGTCGGTGGCTGGTCTTCCGCCTTTTCCTCCAAATAAAGCCCTGCCTGACTCTATGGAGCCCATATATTCCTCTTATTTCACTTGCTGCCAAAGTTTGTCCTAGGATTCGCGCTTTTTCGCGGTCATCGATACTGCCACGCGCCACCCACCTGAAGCTCGAGGAGCGGCGTTCTGTTGAGATTTCACGATGGAACTCCTCCTGGGTCTTAAGGTACGCGTTATAAAATGTACGGCCGTGATAAATGCTAAAATGACGCGTTATTTTGACTTTTGACACGTCTTATCGTCAACGTGTATACCTGCCTCCGCACTCGCCACCCAGAACCACCCAGTCTTCTCATACCGTGTTCCCAACCCTCTCTACTATATACCATGTTAATGATATAGATAACGACTGGTTGATGACACATCCTGGTGGTGCAACGTGGCCATCATCCGTGTTCGTATTTGCGTGATGATTGTGTCTGTGTCAACTTCATATAGCATGACACGAATACTAGGTATGCCTAATCACCCATTCTCTTTTCTATGCTCATCCCGACACTGTTTTAGACTGAAAAAATTGACCTTAGCAAGTAGCATATATGCGCTTTCACAACGCAAATCCCATTAACGCCGCGGCACGCTGGTACCTCATGTTAGTAGGGAAGGTGTATTTAACTAGGACAGCTACTCAATCACCCCTACTTAACCTACTGAAGCCCACCTGATAACCGACAAGGTTCCTCCCTTGCCATTCGACCAAAGATGCCAACATTGTCCTGCCTCCTATCACTCGAAGAATCGATAATTCTGTTCTCCTAGGATTTCTTATCTACTCCGACAGTCGTTCCCTTTGTGCTGAGTCGCCTTCTTTCTCTCTTGCGCTGTTGATTTGCCTGCTTCACATCTACATGCCTCTTGTACACTATGCTAAGTAAAGGTCGTTGCATTTCTATTCTCAGCTTCTTTAGGCTAATTGGTTGGATTCACAGATCAATATCAACCCGCTTTATCGGATCGCTCCTACCTTTTCTTCAACAAGGGTATTACCCCAATTTCGCGAGCATTAAAATATTAAATTAAGAGTTCGATTTTCACCCGGTTCGCTTTACTGACTCAAGCCCTTGAAAGTTTAATATATTTCGCCCTAACCCTATCCCGCACTCTGTGCCTCGAGGTTTTAATTACCTCGTTTTACCTTGCCGACTCAACACTCGGACCGGATGTGACAAAGCGTCGGGTTCGACTTGCCAACAACGGTTCGAATACGTATGTCGCCTGTGAGAACGTCCCCCGAGCCCTATCCTTTTAGGTCGTATCAGGCGGTATTGTCCATCATTTCCCGTGTCACGACTTCTAGGCCTTGCAGCGCTTACGCACAAGCCAGACTGCGTGGGCTCAGGCTCCTGGGCTTCCGGCCATGCCACCTTGAAAGGATACCAGAAAATAAACCCTGCGCCACCAGCTTAGTCGTCAATGCGACCGTGCGGTGCATATCATGCGAGTTTCCACGCGCAGTTCGCTTCTCTGAGATACTGAATTTCGGGTTGATGAATTCTTTTTCACAGATTACAGGA